>RDPX01000131.1:674924-731821 GCA_003991215.1 Morbakka virulenta | reverse complement strand
AGGACTTTGGGATCTTTGAGTCATGAATTAGTGTCAGGTCAAGTGATTGTGCCCAAGATTCAACGAGGTCCCCGTCTCTGTCATTTTCGGCATAGTCCTATCTTGTGCTATGGGCGTTGAAATCACCAATGATGATTCTGTGTTTTCTCAGACTGCTTGACGGTGGTTCAGTCCAGACAAATCTACACCCAGGAGGTTTATAGAAAGAGGTAATCTGTATGTTGAGGAGGGATACCGTGATCAGTTCAATGTTGTGTTGGTTTTTGGTGTGGACTGCATCAGCACTGAGGTTGTCTCCAGTGAAAACGGCAGATCCATACTTTTCATGTCGTATCTCAGCAATCAGCTTCATTCCGGGTAGGTCCGGTCTTCTGCTGGAGGTCTTCAGGTGTGTCTCCTGGAGGCACACAATTTCATAATCTGGTGTTGTCTGGGATAGTAGTTTTGCCTTCACATATGTGTATCCTTCAATGTTGAAGGAAGCAACAGCCAGAGCCGGTTCTGACAAGAACCCGTGTTGATGACTTTGGTGTGGAGGCATTTCGAGGTTGGAAGGTAGTATCACAGAGGAATAAGATCCGTAAATGATGATATGTCGCGAGTGTTGCAGAAATTGGCCTACTGAGGTTGGTGACCTTGGCGTTTCCCAGGATGCGTCACGAGGAGTCTTTCTGCATGCATCCTAGAGAAAGAGTAATTTTCATGGGTAGAAACGACACCAAGCACTGCAGCAAAAATGGGATTCTTCTTTAAACACAGTTGTTTAACACATTTTTCCAGAAAATAAATGATAGAACAAATGAATAGTGAATAAAATAATTGCCAATATAAACCCGAAGCTCTTTCTTGTAAATGGTCCTATTGCTCTTAAAGAAATATTCAACAAATCCAGTTTTATAAGTATTACAAAATACATCAATTTACCAATAGGAGCCATTGGTTTCACTGTCAATTTTAACCTCTCTAAAGCACTCGCTAGTTTTCTTTAGCTCCGATAACTCGAACTGCCCTCTAATCGGCGACACATTTATCTATTTTCATATTTTTATGTGCCTGAACGATTAAACATCCATTAACTGAAATGAGACTATGACAATTTATATCCAAACTGTAACACAACGACTACTCATATATAAAATAAAAAGTGTCAGTGGTAGATAATTTCAAGGGTCCTTTGGCAACTAGGCACTTTATTGAAACCCTGCCAGCAAAAAATCGATTTGGGAGCACGACTTTCCAAATAGACCCCAGAACAGCAATTACTTGCAAAAAGTGTACTACTGTCAATAATTGATTTTTTAATAAGATTAGAAATGCGGCCAGTTGTTCTCTGGGAAAATAAAAAACAAAGAAGGAGATGAAGTGGACTGCATTTTGTAAATGTAAAGCAATTTTTGGAGAGCTTTGCAAAATAATTCAAAATGCAACATATGTTCTAAATCCAGAAATTTCTGAAGCATGAAATAATGTGGAGACAAGTCGGAACTTCTTTGACAAAATTGACAGAACAGTTTATTGGGGATCGCGCTTAGAGGAACGGCATATTTAAGGATACTGCAATCACAGTACGGGATAAAGAATTAATAATTTTGATTACAGAACCAGAGAATAAAAATGACGCTGTTCCTATCAACAAGAATGGGGAATAGGGTACTTAGTCATCTAGTCAAGGAATTAAGGCTGGAGCAAAAGAGATTTTGCCTTGGCTGTGTGGAGTGCGATGGACTACAGGAAATAAACACTCCAAGGGCTGAAAGCATAGTCTGCTGGTTTGCAGAAAGCACTTGCAATCATAGCACCCCAATGTAATAATGAGCCGAAAAGCACCGTCAAATCATACATTCATCTTCCTAAAGTCTCATAGTTTTATCTTAGCTCTAGCTGTTGAACAGTTCACTTTACGTTTTTCTGCACGTCACTAAGATACTCCAAACAAAGGAATGCAGCATATAGAAGTGAAAACACGGCAAGAGTGCAACAGAGACCTAAAAAGAGATTTCTCTCCTCCAGATCTCCGTTTATCTGCTGCCTTTTATATCCTCAGTCTCTCGTCCGCCCGAAAATCCCGTGTATAACCTTTGATGACAAGACACTACAAGGCAATCATTGTACTCTGTAACTGGAAAAAAGAAAATTCAGATGAAACAAATTAAGTTTGCAGACTAATTGTTGTCTAGCCTGTAGGTTGTGAGAAAACGGAGAAGGAAATCGCTGGTTTCTTTTAATGAGGCAAAAACTCAACTGATGTCTTTCTATCGAAAGGTGTCTTTTTCTTCGTTAAATGTACATCAAGGTTCCTTCTGATGTTAATCCTGGTGAGGTCACTTCTCCTGATAAAGAATGCTCATTAATGGCGATGCTTGGTTTGTCAATTTTTCCAAACCCTTCTTGGGGTTCCCTAATTCAATCTATTGTTAAGTCTACTTCTAGAAATGTCCTAGAGAGGACCTTACACCCGAGACCACCTTGTATATCAAATCTACCATCCGCCATTCCACGGACTATTACTGCCAAAGGCACGCCTTTATCTCATCATGGTGCTCTAATCGAATTCATAGACTTATTTATAACTTGCAAGGTCCAAATCCTTCTTCTACTCGTCAACCTTCGCCTCGTCGAAAAATGTGGCTTGTGTCAGTCTTTTCTACAGGCATTATGATTGGAAGTGTTCTGATGAGCTTTCCTCAATGGAACGAACTCAGTTTGTTGCATCTTGTATGACTCGTTTCTTCCAAGATTTTCATTCACACGGGTTGTCCCGCATTGTAATAATTTTTTCTGTAAATGAACGATTTTTCTTGGGTAGCTAGATTAAGGAAGCCTTTGGCTACTGAGTGATTTCTCCCATCATATATAACTTGATGTTTTTAAGTCTCTTTTCTCTTGGCTTAGCTACTTTTTTACTTTTTTCCCTAATGGTTTTATGCAGTGGGCTTACATTGTCTGTAACCATAAAGACGTATATACGTAAACAAACATGTGTGTATACGTATATATAGTGATAATAAATAATTATTTATGATCATATCAACATTTCAAAAACAAAATGTATGACAACCGATCCACACAGAAGAAGCCCTTTAAGTGTTGAGGGTTAAAATACAGATCTTTTTCCTTACCATATTGACTGGTTTCATTGTGCACACCCGATCTCTGAAAACATGTACAATCTCAAAGTTTGGCTCTCAACTGAGGAATAAAAAGATCAAAAAGTTTTGTTTATTGGTTGTTAGAAAGTTTGGGGAACACTAAATTGCCTCCTCATATATTTTGCGATAGGTTTTCCTAAATTTACCCCTTTTTTGTTTCAGCTTTGGACACAAACAATGTTTTGGTGAAGAAGCAACTACTTGAAATGTTGGCTGCTATTTGTCTTTACTGTGAAGCTGGCCATAACATCGCCTTAAATGCACTTGAGTTCTTCAAGGTAAGCTCTCGTTGAAATGTTTCGTATTTTTCAACGACTAGGTATTTCAAAGTTTGGTAGAGAGCTGTTGAAGCTACCACTTTAATTTTTTTTCTATTTTATGATATATATTTGCCCATTTTTAGATTCTTTTTATTAAAAATTGATTGCCGTTTTTTCATTATCTATTGTTTACCATTAAAAAGGCTGTATCAATTTTATTATGGATGGCATTTCTGTTTACTCTAAAAAAATCTTACCATTTTGTTCCCACGAGGTGTAATGCAACGCATATTCTCAGTTTCAAGAGTGTGTTAACAATGTTGAATATGTTTCAAAAGACGAAAACTAGATACTAATTTAGAACCCAGATGAAACTTTGAAATTGCTGCTGTTTTAGAAAACCATGTATGGTTTTCATGACAGCCTCAAATAAGTTAAAATTTCATTACGAGCTCAATTGATGGGTCAAGCAAGTTGAGGCGATTTGCATGATGATCAGGACAAGATTGCCACTATTTAGTTTTTTAAATGTTGATGACTGTGGTGATTGTTAGGAAAACCTTATAAGTTGGGTACACATCACTTATATACCTATATGTATGAGCGTGTGCTCTTCATCGACAAATTAAAAATCACCGTAAACTCTAATGGCTTGAGACACAAGATCGTGGTCTGGAGTGTCCCTCTTATCACCTGCACACTGATTGTTTTGTGCTAAACTGACCCTTTGCGTAAAATCATCGTACCACCCATGTCCTGGTAAATATCTTTTAAGCTGGGCCTATTGTTGTCGAGGCAGATCATGGTCAGGAGGCTCTGTGGACGTCATTGTTATTAACTGCCTTAATCTACATCTTTTGTTGTTCTTTTGGTTCTCCCACATGTTTGTTATCCATTGGTCAGGGAATATGCCGTTTGTCTTGTGTACGGTATCAGCTATTCTTGCAGATGGTGAATGTCTAGGAGGAAATTTCTGTGGCACCTGTCTGACGACATTTGCTACGCAACTGAGGTGTATCGGAGTGTAGAGGGCTCAGCTGTGGATTTTTAGTGGAAGATCTTCTTTTCTGATGTCAGTCGGGTGAATTTCAGATAAAACTGGAAGCCAATTAAATGGCGTAAAGCGGAAACAGCCAGTTAGCAGTCACCTGCTTTAACTAAGGAATTAAGTCCCCACCGTATCACATGCGAGGTGGCGCATTACGCAGGAGCAATGTACTCGGCAGCAGAGAAACATAGCAAGAAGGGAGATGCTCGAAGAACGTCAAATGAAGCATCCCACCAGTTGCTCGAGAGGCAGTGAAGTTTGTCAGATTGTTCTCGTTCTTTCTTTGTTGTTCTCCTAAGATTTCTTTACAGGTCAAAGATAGACAAAATGTTACTTAGAAATACTTCGGAATTTTTGAAAGATATTGATGCTTTAACCAACTGCAACTTCGATCTCACGCCGCACTTTTCTGATGGCTTGTTGGAGTATTTAAGAGGCTGTTTCGTTTTTGTTGACCTAGGTCGCCAAAAGTGAAGTACTGCTTTAGTTTATTTTAATTCCTGATAAGCATTTCTTGATCCTCTCGAATATTTGTGTTAGTAGAAAACTGCCATATCACCAGCAAAAATGTACATCTTGTTACAGCTTGTTGGTAGATTGGCTCTTTAGATCTTAAATAATATCGGTGCCAGAACTGATTCTCAGCGAACGGCGTTTTTGAGTTGACGGGGTTTTGATATTTAGGCAGCAAGATGAAATGTAAAGCCACAGTTGCTGATCATTTTGAAAATAATAATGTGAACCATTCCCTTGCAAGGAATGACCTGAATGAGTCTGGTGGATGATCTGCGATGCCAGACAATGTCATATGCTGCGGAAAAGTCCCGGGTCGCACGATCATTTAATGTTCCTACTTCTTTCACTTCCTTATTTACCCATTTTGTTCTTTTCCAGTTGTGTTGGTCTCATTCTTAGGACTACCTAATTTTAGTTACAGATTCATTCTCACCTTTAGCTTGAACGTAAGGTTTAATCTCAAAGTTAATTTTTTCACAGCTACCTAGTTCATCAAAATTATTTCTCTTAAAATTTGACATCCTCAGTAATCTGCTCTTTTCTTTTAATTAAAACATTATGCGCGTATTGTTTAATGATTATGGTGCTGTTACCTCCACGTCTTTTTAGTTGACGTCGACAGCTAAAAAAACAAGTGTGGTATTGATTTTGTAGGATAAGAACAAAAGGGAGAGCAAAATACAAGACAAAAAGAAAGACGTCCAACATTGTATAATCAATAAGGAGTAACATGCTATTTTGGATATTTTTGTTTACAAAACCTTTGTATAATTCCTTAAGTGTAAAAACTACTCGTTCTGCATTGGAGAAATTTTCTGAACTTCAGAAATGAGACTTGGACTTATAATCCCCGAAATATCCCTCAGAAACTTGTAATTCGTGTAAGAAATTCCATTACCAAAAAGTAGTAAATGATGACGTCATTAATTTGTGTAGCACCATCTTAAAAAAGTGACATATCAATTGAAGGTAAAAGACCCACCATTACGTAAATTCTTATTGTCCGAATTCCAGTGTCCAAAAAAGAGTAAGACGACAGGGCACTATTTTCAGACGAAAAAACTTGAATTTTTTCGACTCTGGTCCTTCATGAAAAGACGTTTTCTCAACTTAGCAGTAATGAACTTTCCTGTTAGTTCAAACGCGTTTACTAAATCATTGGAAGGCTCAGGTAAAGTGAGTGGTAATCTCTAAATCTGTTATTGTGATATTTCGCACTCAACCGTTTATAGTTGATCTAATATTTCCCGTTGTTCCCTAATATTTGTTAACATATATTGCACTTCCTCCACCCTAGCATCGTACTACGTGCTCTTAAAAATATGATATTTTTTATTGATTAATTTTCTTATTGGTTTTTAAGAGCGATCCACATTTTCTTGGACGTAGACCGATGCATCACTATCGGAAATGGTGAATGGGACAGGTGCAAACGTATTTGGGTTTGAGCCTGTCTCTTCTTCTTCGTCCATCTTTTCCACCAAAGTTCATTAATGGAATTGTTCTCTAGTATGTTTTCCTTAACGGTTACAATATCCTTATATCGGTGTTTATCAAAGCGATCTATTTTGTGCATGAATATAAAATGGCCTTCACCATTTTGTTTGTCTTTAGACCTATTTTGAGCATTTCTTGACGAGGCCATTTTGACTGAACACAGGATCATGTAGCTTCAAATTGTTACAATTCTTTGATTAATAACGTATTGGAAGTTGGCCCTTCAAAGCGTATACCCAAGGCTTTAGTTGCAATGAACGTCGACCATCTCAGTACTATTTCTTTTAGAAATCATCAACAAGATAATCTGCTGGAACGTACAAAAAAAATCAATGTATTCAGGTTGACAACGAGAAACTCAAGTGTCTTAATACAATATGAGTAAACTAGGCATGGTGATTTGCTCATTATTAGCATAAATATCGGAAATAAAATTACGTCTTAATTGGTCGAAAGATTTTGGACTGACACTCAGCGGGAGCACGGCAGCCAGATAAGAAAATCAATTGAGGATTTTTAAAATACGAAAATCAAAAAGAGGATTGTGAAAGTATGCCTCCTTTTGAGATTGGCATATGAAGACCATAAAGAGGTTTATGTTTACAAAGAGCAGATGATGAAAATTGAATATGAATTGGCTCCATTGCTTTTAAATGGTAGGCAGACCTATTTTTCCCATAACTTTGAAAATAAATTTTTCTCGAAACTTTCTTTGCTTTCACTGTTCAGCAATAGATGCTGAGCTAAAGCCGAATCATATTTAACTATTTTGCTTTGATTTCTGCATTATCTATTTGGCTGAACTCGATTAAGACACTTTTTTTTCTATCACCACTAGGGTTGTATTGTTTTTTTCTGTCGATCGATCTTGTATCCTGACCTCAGTGAAGGCGATAACATGGGGTTTTTCTTTGGTCTTATCTATCGAAGCCACTTCTAGTGTCTATGTTGTAGTATAGAATTTGAACCAAGTTACTATCAACGACTATGGGTTCAGACGCACATACACTACCATCTAATCTATCAGCCCAGTCCACTCTGAATAATTTTTTCAACGTAATCTTTTACTTAAATACTTAAAAACTATTCTTTACCCATGTCCTATCGTTAAGCATCCAACCCATATTCACAAGGATGAAGCTGAGCCTCCTACTGAACGATGAATTCCCTGTTGGAATTGTAAAGAGAAGTAAGCAAAAAATAGTTGTTGCAATGAACGTTAACTTTTCCTTTTTTCTTTCTTTTCAATACTTTTAAAGAGGCTTTTTAAGTATATCAGACCACAATCTGACTTGGAAAGAATGCTTACCCCCACAGCAAGACATAAAAGAGAAAAATATGTTTTTAAATGAATGTAAATATTGTTTTTGAAGACCTGAAACTATGGAGCTTTTATACGACTGAAAGGATCCTGTTGCTGCTTACAGATCAAAAGTCAGTTATATAAAAAGTGCCTTGTCATTAGTACTTCGTATCATAAGAAAAGATAAATGTTGTTTATCCTAAGAAATTGAGTTCAGACAGATGTAGTAGTCTCTACCACGTTACACAAAAATCATACAATAGTTTCCATTCTTTCCCATACTTTGAACGAAATTGGATAGAAGCACTATTCCCATTTTTTGAAAATAGTCTCTGCAATAGTCCCCTTTTTACTGTTATAAAAGTTCATTTCAATACTCCTGTCAACACGTTGAGTTGTGTTGCACCGCTTTCACATTGCTATTCTACTAATATATCTAGTGCATAACACTTTTCAGCCCTAGACTATTGTAAATTCATGGACTCATCTTGACCTCAATAAAAAAGCCTATTTTAGCAACATTTTGTGAACAAAAAGAATTTGGAATTTTACAAAAGAAAAAGCCATTGGTTGGCATCAGGAAGGGCATTCGGCCAAGAAATTAAGAAATTTCTCACTGCCAAAACAGCGGGACTTTTGTGGGGCTTAAAGGGAAATGACGTTAAAAAAACAAAAAAATATTTGTGGGCTATGGCTGTTGCATAGAAATTTGTAATTACAGGTTAGTTTAAGAAAAATACCTGGAACATAGAATTTTCCTTTTCCGTAATACCATTGATTTTGCCCCATTTATAGTTACATTGGCTTTTTATAAGTTCTATCATTAGTTGGTTTTGGACAAAACCAGCTGTCAAAACCTGCCTTCACAGTGTAAAGTATGGATTTGGACATTGTATTAAATCTGACTTCCAAACAGCAGAATTTTTGTGGACAAAAGATTATCATGCTTTGGGTTATTGGAATTGTCGTATCTGAACTTTATTTATAGGTTTAGTTTATAGGGTTTACAAAGCGTGGTTTGGTCAACAATCTCATGGCAAACAGCTTTTATCAAATTTCGAGGTTTTAAATGGATTTCTCAAAGCGAACGTTTATTATTCTACGAAATGTATTCATCTCTAAGGCTATTTGAGTTAAAGATAAAAGCTTGTGTGCTCTGTACTGTCAACAGAACACGTTTTTTCCCTGTTACTCAAGTGGCTTTATGAATACGTTAATTCTGTTTCCAGACGCAATTAAAAAGCCACTAACAGTAGAATCTTGCTGCTCCTGAAATTATAGGATCCATCTATGGATCAATTCATCTCAACAAGAAAATGTTACGCCATTGTACGAGTCAGCTGTAGGTGTTTGTGTACTCTGCTTGGCATTTTCCAAGTTATGCTGGCAATCATCATATTGTTCTGAAAAAGGCTATGATACGCATATTCCTTTCTGTTTACATTCGACTAGAGGTGGTGTTTTGTAGATTACAGTATGCTGAGAGAGAGAGAGAGAGAGAGAGAGAGAGAGAGAGAGAGAGAGAGAGAGAGAGAGAGAGAGAGAGAGAGAGAGAGAGAGAGAGAGANAGAGAGAGAGACAGAGGAAGCTAGAGAGAGAGAGAGAGAGAGAGAGAGAGAGAGAGAGAGAGAGAGAGAGAGAGAGAGAGAGAGAAGGCTATATTTGAACGTCTTGTGTTCACAAGACTTGAAACACTGAGTGCTACAAAATACAATTTGTTTGAAAGGGGTTTGAAACATTTGAAGCGTGTTAGAACGATTATGAAAATACAAGCAAAGAAATGGAATAAGCAGTCCAAGAAAATAACACCACCTGGGAGATTATAAGAACTAAGCAAATTAGGAAACGAGAAGCCACTATGTGCTTTATCAAAAGAAATTGAAAATCACCGGAAAGGTTTCTGCTTATCTTGACTACTTAAATGTATAGTATATTCCATTGATATCTCGCCGCACATCTTTAACTATAGATCTCAATATGGTTCCCGTATCTGAGGTGGTCTCAAATTCCGTATGGTACATTTGTTTTAGCCTGAATCGTAAAAACATGTGTCATTGTTTTTCACATCCTTTGAATGTTACCTACAGTATCTCTTGTATACAAGTCGAGTATCTTGGCCCGTAAAATGTAGGCAGAAGACTTCTGCCGGTCGCCTTATCCAATCGTTATATATTTCGTCCAAACAGCTTAACAACATCGAAGTTCAAACTTTTTTTCTGTGTTTCTCCCTAATTAAGAAAACGTTTGATGCTTACAAAAAACAACCAACAGCAAGGATGAATGCGATGGAAATTTAGATGAGCTAGAACAATTGTTAAAGAAAGTTGGACGGCGTAAATAATTATTTTGATAAATTCTATCGATGAAATACTGAGCGCTGGCAATACATAAGTGCCTGTTTTGTAGGTCGAATTAAACGCAGGGTATATCTGGATGTCACTTTTTTCCAGTTGAAAATTAAGGTTCTACTTATACGCCGAGAAATAATGCACTTGCTTTTCCATATTATCTTAATAGCTATGAAGTAACTGTTTCTGGCTTGCTTCAAGGCTTTTTTGATACTACTACGAATAACGAGAAATGACGGCCTACCTATTCATAATAGTGAAACAATGTTGAATTCAATCTATGTCTTTGGTTAACTTTTGTTTAGACACAGAATATTACGATTTCTAAAACTTTTTACTGCTTCTAAAGCTGTGGCACCATGCTTGATGTCAGTATTGGTGCCCTAAACGTTGCTCATGAACCTTGTTTTCTCTGCACTAACTTCCATACCGTAGGCAGCTGATGTTTCGTCAAGGCGTTTCACAAAACACGGTAGTTCATTTTCACTTCCCGCCAGAGCGTCGATGTTATCAGCAAAACTAAGATTGGTGATTATTCTCAAATTATCTAAATATTATCTCCTATTCTCATTGTCCTTTCAAGTTCTTCGAAGGCATCTTCCATGGTTCTCGCAAGAAATATATTAATGAGAGTGGGGAAGAGGTGACATCCTTGTCTCACACCGACGGTGGTATAGAACCGGCTGCCTATGCTACCATTCAGGAAAACTGCACCTGAGGCATTCTTGTACATATTCGCAATGACTTTAACAAGGTTGGAATCGGTGTTATATTCCCTACTGGTTGTCCACATTGTTGTATGAGACCTTGCCAAACGCCTTTGTAACGTCAAAGAACACGTTGTGTAGCTTTCATCTTCGAAGATGGATCGAAGCCAGAGTTATTGGCAAGGATTGCAGAGACAGCAGCTACTTTGACCAGGTTGAAACCCATCAGGATGGACCGCAATATCACCCTAAGTATTAAGATCCACCTTCTCCGATCCCTCATCTTTTCCATTCTTCTCTATCCATGCGAAACATGGACTCTTAAAGACCGTGAAAAAAGATCACAGCAATGGAGATGGTATACTATCGAAAGATCTTGTGAATCTCTTAGAGAGAGAATGTAACTAATGAAAAAATTAGGCGAAATATCCCGCTCGCAATAGGACCCCGTGAAGAATTCTAGACAACCGTACACCCACTGGTGAGCTTTACGCCATTTTTTATTCCTTCCTTTTTTTCCTTGGAAATCGTCAACTTGAGAAAAGCCGATGGAGTAACTTAATCATGTCGTATAGCTTTTTGGTGTATGAAATTGCAAAACTCTTTTCCCAGAGTTTCCCAAACTCTTTGTGTTGTTCCCCAGAAGGAACAACGCAAAGACAAAGTTTCCGAAACTTACCGCAATCCTAGAATATGATCTTGAAAATGTTTAAGTGTGATTAAAAATTTCATCTTAAATGAATTATTCTTATATATATTTTCAGCATTATTTTGAGGGCTGTATTGTTTAAGTCTTTTTGCTAGAGCAAGAAGGAACTTGTCAGTACCAAACGTAGTTTTTTCACATGTAGCTTTGTTTACATGTAAAATAAAGGCTACGTATTTTAATCCTTATTTTACTTAAAAATAAAATAAAATATTTTTATTATTACCAACCTATTCGACAAACACCATGCGCCGTACAATAAATAAAGGTTGAAAGATGCTCTTTTCCTATTTTTTTTAACCAAGATTTATTTAACCTCACATTTAGGTAGAGAAAAACCAGAGGTATCGCTTCAGTGTGATTATCCAGGAATTAAAGGATGCTGAGCTTTTACCATACAAAACCACGGTGATGGCTTTCATAAATTCGTTGATAATGGCATCCCCAGACTTCGATTCTCGACGTAGATTGAGAAGTGAATTCATAGGTAAGTTGATCAGTTGGTAGAATAAAAGTCGCGTCCTAGCAGTACCACTTGCTTTTCCCACAATAGCGTACTTTACTAAGCTCCAAATATGATTATGCCAGTAAATTTCGAATAACATTCTCAGCATCAATACGATTTTTCCGTCACGTTACTGCCACGTTTCCCCGTTTCTGTTAAGCTTCCTTTACTTTTTCGTCACTTCTCCTTTAAGTTGCCGTCAGACTTTCGTCACGTTTTTGTCAGGGTTCGCCAAGTTTCCGTAAAGGTTACCCCTCTGGTATCAATGGGAGCCCAAGTGTTATAAAGTCAAAGCTGTGTCTATATGAATTATGTATTTCAGATGCGAGTGGTAATGATGTGAATTAGTGGCAGTTTGCGAAGTCTCTAAAAAAGGAAGGTTGAAAAATAATATTGACCAAGGCTTTTTGTATTGTGTCCAGTGTTAAACTAGGAAGCAAGGTAATAATAATGAGATAATTGCAAAATTTGACTCTTGTTTGAAAGAGAAGTGATGATTTCATTGGTATTATGCATTGTTAATGTCATTCAGATAATATGCATGCGGTAAGGCGTGCTTGGTACACGACCAGGATAAATTTGACTTAGCTAGGTCTACTACCATTTTTACAATTATTTGTATTATGTAAAAGTGAGGGTTGATAGAGCTATCGTGTCGTCTGTACATTTTGTGTTCGACTTTGGGAGATTAGGCTGCCATACTTTTTATTTATTTTATCAATACACAAACGATTTAATGTTTTTGTGGTAAACATGTAAAACGTAAAGTTCTAAAGGCATTTAAATTGCACCAGATAAAATGTCAGGTTATTGCTAATTGAGTGAAATCCGTCACATGAGCAACACGAGGCGTATTTCACTTTAATTTAAAACAACACTGGTTTGATTGAGGAGTTTTTACAATCGACTGATTTTAAGTCTATTAAAATGAAAGGTATTCGACTACCCGATACTGATATTTTTTATAATCTTCCAAACAATTATTTTAAATCTGCACTCCTCAACTTACCCCATTTATCGGTAATTTGTTAATACAACAGGGAAAAAATGTCTGTTGTCATCGATGATTATTTTGTAAGCCAATACTATTCAACCTGTAAATGATAAAAGTTATCGCATATTTAAAGATAAATCTTTTATTCCTTTTTTCACCAAAGATCGATGCTTACAGTACTTCCTAAAATCAGTTTCGGCCGTTTCTTCTTCCAGCAGTTCCTTTTTTTTCGATTGGATTCCTCCTCTAAAAGAACCACTTTTACATTTAGTCTATCCTCTTCGAACTATTTATAAAAAATCAATCCTCTCAACTGGTTTCAATTTGCCAGCGATGCTGCCGTTATCACTAACGGGGAACGAGGAAACCATCTCTTTTTGAATTGCATGATCAGACGGTATCAGCAAGGATTAGCATCAGAGTGGATAAATTATTACCTTTATAATTTTGATTTCGACGTCTTCACTTTAGTTTAAATCCAAGGTATTAATCAACACTGAAGGAGTTCCAGCAGTCAAAATTGGGGAGTCTATCAATTTTACCCCCCCCCCCTTTAGTCAAGTTTGCTCAAACAATCGCTTGCAAAGCTCTAAAAGCCATAAGAATGAAAACGTAAGATCTTATGGAAAAATACTTGCATTGCTACAGATATTTAATCTAACACTTATTGAAACACCAAACAGATTCTAAAGTTTATTACACCTAATCACAAAAGCTGTTATGATAACGAACTTACTTCACAGGTTGTTGTTTTTTTCATTTATCTTTGACCATTCTTTGCTATTGGCTAAACCACTGTGGTCCAGAGTACAGAACAACATGCCTAAATATATTTTCAACTTTACTATCAGATATCTTTGCAGTTCTCTTGCTAATCGAAAAAATCTCTACAAATGAAATCTTACACACACCCCCGACTGTCTTATACCTTCAAGTTATATCCAGACCAAGAAGTCTTGGCAGGCCAATCAGAAATTTTTGCCCCGGCCTGACATGACATTGTCATTAAAAAAATTGAAAAATACTGCCTTTAAGCTTACATGTCCGCATGAAAGCAATCGCGAGCATACAAAGATATATGATTCTCCCGTTTTCTTTTTGAAGTATCTATCCCTCGGATTGTTACGCAAAACAAAAAGATTTGGAAAAGTTCCTGAAAAAAACAAACTTTAATTATAAGGATTCTTCAGAAAGTTTCAGCTGGGTGCTCCTGGATGCTTTACTGTAGGAGAAACACAATGGAAACACCCAATACTATTACCATGGATAAAGAAACGAACAGTTTAGTTAAAATGTATAAAATATAGAGAACTTCAAATGAAAATTCAGATTGTATTTTCTTGTTGTAGTTGTTTCATGTTCAACATGTAAACGGTAATATGTACTGGTTCATAAACAAAGATCCTAGACACTTTGAATACAAAAATAGAGCTTGCCGTCGGCTAAGAAAGAATAATATTTGTATTGATGAGCTCGTGAGCCACCTGAAAAGGAGACAGCCAACACAGATACTGAACATTAAAAATACTAAAATAAATCTTGCTTTTTCCAAAAAACAATATTAGTATTGATGAGGCAATGAGCCATCTAAAAAGGAGACAACCAGCTTGCATGTATGTCGGATTTGATTTGATAACACCACAGATATTGCTCGTTATTACTAGAACCTGGCTTGTTACATCCACTACTCTTTGTACCCTTTAACGGTTTCTCAAAGACTTGTAAAAGACCAGATGCTGTAGCTTTAAGTAATATTCGTCATTTGGTTATACGCTTGCCTCACCAAAACTATTTTAAAGAATGAGAGTTTACAGTTTGGATAACGACTATTTATGTTTTGATTTTCATGGCGAGAGCTTTCTTGTTTTCATTGGAGGACGTGTTAGCTGAAGCGATAGTATTTGTTGCTAAAACAACCTGCAAAAGAAATGGTAATTTAGGATTTAATTCCAATGCCTTAACACTTGAAGTGTTTGCATCTGTGAAAAAATGGTATTAAGTCTGCTGGTCAGAATTAAATATTTTAAATGATCCATGTAAGAGCTTAACATACTGTCTGTGAGTCAAAATATTTTCCATTGCAACCTTTCTTTCATGTCAAATAACAACTATAAACCACCGTTGTACTACCGAACGTACAAGTACTTGGTAAAGTGACCCAGAGACCCCCTCTCGCCGGCATTCCTGGATCAATCGTAAATACCTTCTCAGTTCGCCACACTAGCATATTGTATATACGTAAAAGCTGCCATACGATCACGGTTAGTGCTAAGACATTTAAACTCGCGTATTTTAACAAACTTAATTCTAACGCACCTAAATCCATTCTCCTGAAATTTGTAAGATGCTTATCTATTTTAACATAATAACTTATTATTTAAGTGCCTTGGCATTTAGCTTGGGCGATCATAATTTACACTGCTTTCTAGTTCAAAAACTGTGAATCATTTCTCACCACGTGTCCAGCTGCAACAGATCTTAGTCTGTTTTCTTCATTGTCGCTTGTCCCCCTTCTTCCAATTGTTATTAATTCTTACATGCTTCCTTCCCTGATTTATTACCGAAAAATTTCATTTGTTGAATTTTGATTCCTTTTTTTGTTCTCAACACTTCATCGTTACTTTCAATTCAGTCCAACTTATTTTTTCCCTTCTGCTGTAGCCCCAAAGCATGAAACTATCAATTTTCCTTTCTTCTTTTTTAAATATGTTTCTTGTTTCCCACATATTGTTTACGATAAGCGAGGCATAAGCACTCTATGCTCCAATACATCATTTTTTGCTACAGAGAATTCTTTCCAAACCCAAAATGCACTTTTTTGCTTGTCTAAATCTTCTATTAATCTCGACTTTGCATTATAACTAAGCATGGAACCATTATAAGACAGTGCTTTAAATAGTATTTGCATTTTTCAAATCCATTACTGATTCCTGTAAGAAATTTACTTTTATACACATACTAACCTGGAAATACAAACAAGTATCATACAATGCAAAAAGAATCGAAACATAAATTTAGACGTTAAAGTTTCCATTGGGTTTAATAAATATTGTATGCATTATACCAGAATTGAATAAATGCGGTGCATAATTACACACATTAAATATCTTAGCCACGAGGTTGTTACCTCCTATACCACAGAAAAGGTAGTTAACTTAAAAGTAACATCCGTAATTTCCCTATTTTTTGCCATATTTCAAAGGAAACTGAAAAAGTAAATTTTAACATTTTAACCAAGTCTAATTACTTTCTAACATAGATATGTACTAATTGTATAGAATTGTTTGTTATTTAAGAATATTTTCCTTGTAAAGTTTTCCGCCACAACAGTTATCAGAAACGGTTATATGTACGTGTTGGGGGGGGGGGTTAATTTTTTACAAGATTGTATGTGTCATAAAAAAGAAAAAAGAAAACCAATAAAAACATAATCTTTTTAAAAGGATTGGATTATTTGTTAAGAGGTTTGAGTATATCAAGATTAGAAGGCGCTGAAGTAGCTGCAGTTTCATATCAGTGGACCTTTTCTTGTTGTATATTAGTTTCATACCGCTTTAACTTTTATCCCCCAAATCATGTACAAAGTCAATATTCTGCTGCTTTTAACGGTGAAATATTTTGTGTGCAGTATTGCTACGGTTGTAGCGAGACTTAAGCTGGGAACCTTTGTATAGTTTTTTGGCTATTTCCCACGTAGCAAATACTGCATAAATCGAACACGAGATTATACTCATTGTATGTAACACTCCAATTATTCGTAAGACATTTTTATTGATTCTATTTTATTTGAACTGAACAAATTGTCTGTAACAATAGATCACAGTACCTACTGTGTAATAATTTTTAAAACACTGGTATGAAATTCAAAGTCAAGGAGGTTAAAAGACGAATAGCTCTCGCTAAGGAAGTTTTCCAACGGATGCTAAAGCTAATGAAGTGCAGATCACTTTCCATGGGCACCAGAATTCAAATTATGAACTGCTACATCATCCCGGTACTAACATATGGCTGCGAATGCTGGACACTAACACCAGCACTAGNACTTTTATCCCCCAAATCATGTACAAAGTCAATATTCTGCTGCTTTTAACGGTGAAATATTTTGTGTGCAGTATTGCTACGGTTGTAGCGAGACTTAAGCTGGGAACCTTTGTATAGTTTTTTGGCTATTTCCCACGTAGCAAATACTGCATAAATCGAACACGAGATTATACTCATTGTATGTAACACTCCAATTGTTCGTAAGACATTTTTATTGATTTTATTTTATTTGAACTGAACAAATTGTCTGTAACAATAGATCACAGTACCTACTGTGTAATAATTTTTAAAACACTGGTATGAAATTCCTGTTTTAGTGATAACAAGCTGTGTATCATATTTTTAATAACACGTATCTTTGATATTTAAAGTAATGGGAGTTATAAATCAGAAGAGGTGACATTTGTTTTCGAGTCTCGCCAAAGAGCCCCCTTGCTATGAACCACTTTATCACACAGTGTAAAATGCTTCCCACTAAAAAGATCAACGAAAAAAGGCAGCAGTTATGCTTTTTATGCAATATGCTTACATTGCTAGTAGTTATGAATTTAAGGGGTTTAATTGTATTGTTTTTTATCGCACTGTCCAATATTCTCATAAAATTAGATCTAGGCATTCCAATAAATAATTCCTACAGTCTATCACAATACATACAGGCATTTAGAAACTGGTTACCCTCTCTATAGTGAGTTGCACAAAATACTCTAGCAAAAACTCGAGATAGACAGACCATTGGGGTAAACTTGGACTCCTTTCTCAGTTGGCAGCTCAGAGTACGTCACCCTAAATGTTTGAAATTTTTGGGGAAGGTAGATTTGCTGCGTTCAAATGATCAAGAAAACAGTCATCAATATACCATTACCTTATTGGTAAAGATATTTTTGTTGGCAATAACAATGTCAAATCATAGGTTGCTGCTTCAAGTAAGGAGAAGTCTTTTCCCCATACATTATTAGATAACCCGGGAGAACTTACACCTGGTACGGAGGAGAACCGGCAAAAGAATAAATCTGCATTGGACTCTTTCCAGCTCATTTCAGGCAAAATATTGGACCCCCTTGAGATTTGGGGATTTTGTTACACATAAAAAGGAGGGAACAGTATAAAAATTAAGGTGCCCACTGTATAATGAGTTGGTATTACTCTTGTAAGCTTACTATTTAAGTGACGGGAAACTATCATGTTTTTCAGTGTTAACAGGTAGCTTTTATTCCAGGTCGATGTGAGGTATTGATAAGATCAAGGGGGAATTTTATTTCTCTCGGTTTTTCACAGTAAAACCGAGTTTAATTGATGCAAGTGACTATTGTGATAAAATGAGGAAATTTCTGGTACTCAATTATTTTTTTTGTGGGTGTAATGAAAACCTGGATACCCGATATATTACTAATCCTAATCTCAAACTACAGTATTCAAATGATTTGCGGATTATTTGGGCATTTAATTAATTTGACTTTTATATATATTCCGTCAGGCCTTGGACTACTGGAAATCATGAATGGGTTTAGGTTAGTATAATATGCACTTTCATTTCGTTTTTCCTAATTTTACCTCGAATCATAATATCACTTTATGGAGGAAAGCAGTACTTTATTAGTACGAGGCCTACTTTGCCACCAAGGATAGAGTATCTTGATGTACTCTAAGACGTACATCCATTAGAAATAAATTTGGGGAAGTACGTCTTTTAATTCCATTGCGATTAATTATTATTCGAAGCTTACTCGCAATTGATTGGGGTATTTTCAATGTCATGACTTTCCTAATTTCATTTTGAATGACGTCATGGCTCCGTCAATTCCCCGCGTTTTCATATTTGCAGTAGTGAATTATCCTTATTATGCAACAAATATAACGGTGTAAAATTCGAGTTGCTCCGTCGCTCGCTATTTCTTCAGAGGCGAATCAATTTCTTCGTCAAAAAACAAACGTCAAATAAAATTTTTGGAGGGAATTTTCGATTTATTGCTTTCTCTTCTTTCTGTAAAGGAGGCAGTAAGCATTAAACTTACCATGCTCTAAAAGTATTTGATAACGATGCTAATTAGCCTCGCTATGCTTGTCGGGTGAGCAATATTTTTTCCAAAACACTATCTTTGTAAAAGGATTCTTCCAGCATGTAAATAGTTTCGGAGATGAAGCCCTGTCGAGGTTGTTGCGTTCAATGATATTTCACAAGCGCTTTTAATACCGGTAGAACGAAAGGCTTCATCTCATTTGATACCAGTAAATGTGATTTCTATTTAGACTTTTTGAATCATTGTGATAGGGGAGTTTCCGAAGCCCCCTTTTTCGACCTACAAATTTACGCTTTCTGAATAAAGAAGGATTACTAGCAGAACTTGTTTATGGTACGTAAAAGTTTTTCTTTCCAGTTTGCTTTTGTGTGTTGAAACAGAGCGTTAGTCGGTGGCAGGGTACAGCAAGGAATAATTTTGAGGAGAGGAGAGCGGCATTGAAGGTTCGTCAGAAAAAATAGCACTGTCTACAGAGAAATATTCTGTCACCAAAACAACGGGATTATAAACGTTTTTTCTGTTGAAGAACGATGCAGTTTTCTTGGTTTACTTGATAAAAAACTCTCGGTGACAAAAAATGTTAGAAATTATCCCTCGCAGCTCTTGCAGCTTCGTTGAAAATGTATTACTCAAATTTCAATCTACATTCCCTTTACGAGAA
The DNA here is from genome assembly GCA_003991215.1 of Morbakka virulenta. NCBI lineage: Eukaryota > Metazoa > Cnidaria > Cubozoa > Carybdeida > Carukiidae > Morbakka > Morbakka virulenta. The sequence continues at coordinate 712,068 of RDPX01000131.1, read as the reverse complement.
ATTGATCTCAATGATATATGATTTGAAAGATACAGACAGGAGTGAAAATTTGTTATTTTTTCTTTTCTAAAAGTTGAGTTGTCGACGCTGCGCAGAACAAAAAGGCTTTTACCCTCACCCTATTATTTGTCGATACGCCAAGATGGAATGTGTTCAAAGTTGAATGAAATATCATTACTGTTAGGCTAATTTTTTACCATTTAAATTGTTCTCTTTACGTGTATTAATATTTTGATAATTTACACAAGCATAGTTCATTTGAGCCAGTTTTAGTGTGCCGGTCTTCCGTTTTGCCAGAGTCGGTTTGAGTCTATACCAAATCGTTTCCACTTGTAAATAATACTGTTGCTATTGCTTCTTTCAAAATGTCTAATTATTTCAGTAGTGGATGTGTTTGAAGGATTTTGGTCTTACAATGAACACGGGTTTTTTTCCACCCAATTGGACAGCATCGTTTGTGCAATTAGTGCATTGGGCGGAGTACTATGTTAACAAACCCCCTAATTTATGTTGCTTTAAATGGGACATCGTGTAGTATACTGTGATATTAATATTGGGACAAGTTACAGTCTTTTAGCAATTTTTCAAAATCGTTTAAGTGCAAGTCAAAGAGGGACACTAGCAGAGGTCATTTCTGCCCTTTTCAGCATTTGGAAATCAGACTCCTGAACAACTGATTTGCTTCGAGGTCTTTTAAAGTTATACATGTATGTTTTATTGTAATTTCCTCTATTGAGAACAGAAACCCAGTGTTAGTGTTCGTATGTAATATTTTTTCACAATATAACTATAGCTATTTATGAAATCTGGCTTTAGCCTCGTCAGGTACTACAGGTTCTTTGTATTACTACCGATATCGACTTCTTTGCTCAATAGAAAACCTTAAATGTCATTTCGGCCATTTTAAGGATATTACTTTTGAATGATGCAGTTATCTCATTAATTTTTTTTTAAATTTAACTTATTCAGTTAATTGTGTTTCAAAATGCACTTTCTTTATGTGGGCTCTTTATACTGCTAAAAAACACTGCATTTTTACCTGTTTATATTTAAATGCTTTTTGGTTAAAATGAAAATTTTTTGGTCTGTTAGAAATTTCTGTTGTTACTAAATTATTAATTAAAGGCACACCTGTATAATGTTTTAAGTGGACCGATTTAAAACATCGTCTAAACATTGTTCCTATATATTCAGACGAGACTTCAATTACGTCAGGAAAAGTTTTAAAACTTTTAATTCTCAAAAGTGATGAATCAAATGAGAAAGTTTGGTTAGCAGATTACTTGATTAATGTGGATTCCAGTGTTTAGTTAGTGTGGTCTCTGGGTTGAAACAGAAATGTTGAGGATACGGAGAGACAGCACGATAATTCTGTTAAAAAGAGAATGATGGACATGAGACTTCAAAGGGTGAAGAAGAAAAGACGACTGAAATGACAAAAAAAAGTATAAGTAGCATTAGAAATGCAATGAGAGTGACAAGGTGGAGGAAAACAGATAATCAAAACCCCAGTTGATGGAGAGAGGTTATTCGGTTTGATAGCCCTAGGTGATAGGGAGCGGCCAGAGGAAAATGATTGTTTATGATATATGATATATGATATATGTTGACCTTGCTAAAACAAAGGGGTTATTTGTATTCCAGATAAATACATATTCAGGTACTCAAACAATGATGATTACATGCAGTTGAAAGCAGTTGTCCCGAAAATTTGACTTGGAGCCAGCACCCAAAATATATTGGACATCTCTGATTCCCAAACGCGATGGGAACCAGAAGCAATACTGTTTACAAAAGCCAAGAAGCCGTATCTTCTTGCACTTTAGATTAATGTTTCGACTTTTCTTTATGGCCCAAATGAACAAGCAAATAAAGCAACAGAAATGAGTACTGATTTAGCTGCATTAATTGAACGCTAGTTTGACAGAGGTACCTACAGATAGAGGCAGGCACAATTGTTAATGTTGATTCCGTATTTACTAATGTACCTAACGAAACGGTTAATATATGTGCGGATGAGTTATATTCAGATGTTGAAACCATCAACAACCTTAAGAAATGCGATTTTAAGGAGCTTTTTAGACTTGCTGCCAATCAATCTTATTTCACCATTGATGATGAAATATATAAGCAAGTAGACTGTGTTTCTGTGGGTTCACCACTAGAACCTTTCCTTGTTAATACTTTTCAGTTATCATGTAGAGAAATGACTAGCAGAGTGCCCTGACGAATTTAAACTGTCTTCTCCAAGAATTACATCGACGACATTTTCGCCACCCGAGCACGTGTCTTTATTCCAAATGTAGACGTCCTAATATTTTTTTTACTTCTAAGAAAGATGTTAATGGCAGTCTTGCATTCTTAGACATATAAGTTGATCAAGGAGGTGATGAAATTACCACTTATGCTCATAGGAAACTAACTTTTAGTGGTGTTTACAGTAACGTTTGTTGTTTTCTTCGTGTAAAATACAAACGTGGGCTAATACTTACCTTTCACATTTAATATGGTTTGGGATTTTAGCTAGTTTTACCTGGAAGTACAGCATCTCCACCATATTTTGTTTAAAAATAGAAATCCAAGTTATATGCATGATATTGTGTAGTCCTTTTTGAATAAAATACATCTTACCAAGGATGTCATTAGTACTGCCCCTAAGCATACAGTTTTTGTTATCTTACCGTATTCGGGAAAGATTTCCCACAAATTAAGAACTCGCTTGTTGGAAAGTTTCAGTAATTGTTTTTGGTTTTGTAGACCCTGATTATTTTCAGATGCCAGACGTGATTACGTAATTTTTTAAATTTTAAGATCATATTTCTAAAACTTTGCCTTCAAACGTTGTATACAAGTTTACGTGTGACAGCTGCAGTGCTTTCTATTATTGTGGACCCATACGTCACCTGAACGAACATCAGAATGTCGGAACACTTATAACTTTGAAGTTTCCCCTTTAACAGGAAAACGTGTCAATAACGAACCTTCCGCCTATCACAACACCTCATAAACCTATAAATGTGCGAATCCATTCCAGTCAAAGTTCTCTATTATGGTACCAGGTTCCTCAAATTTTGAACTTGAATTAGAGGAGAGTTTATAGATTCTTAATAACAATCCTGCTTTGAATTTGAACACTGCATCAAGACCGTTGTATTTGTTTAGTAATGGTTAACTAATGAGGAAAAAGGTTTATTGTCTTTCCTTTTTCTGGCTGGTCGTCAGTTGCTTTAACAGTGTAGCTTTGTAATTTGTTTACGTTCTTGTATAACTATGTGTTGACCGTTATGAAATCTCATTTCAAGTTAATGGTCGAAGTGTGGACAGAAACGTCGAGCGTATGATTATATTTCACTGCTTCCTAACAATTGCCATGTTGTCAATATGCCTGTAGGTCTGACCACTGAATAATATACAAGTGTGTCGTTGCCTCTGGTGATTCGTGAAAAAACTCTTTGTTATAACTAAATTATTACCTTAACAGGATTCAATAAGATTCGTTTTTTATACTACTGTTCCAAAAACACCTCTGTATTTGTTATGCTACTTGATTTCCTAACCTTTGCATTGGTTTTACTCATAATGATTCAAGCGTCTTAATTTAGAGTAAATTCAACCAACACTTGTAAAGTATGGTAAACGATTATTTCTGTGTATTACTTCCTCGCTGGTAATACTCCTTCGTGTGTATTGGTGGATTATGCTAATATTGTGAGGTTTTTACATTGATATTTTTGAGTATCTTTGATTTCTTCAAAAAGAATTTTAGTAGCGCCATGACTGTATCCGTGGCCGTTCACTGACCAGATTACAGTATCGTTTTTGGCAGACCCAAAAGTTCCGTTTTCATTCCAGTTAGTTCCATTGATGCCTAGAATTTGAATGTTATTGCCAAGTTAATTCATAACTTCTCCTTATATCGATCATACTACTACGTTGGTATTTTACTCACCGAGGAGCGCACTTCTTGGCAATTCCTGTGACAGATGATGTTACATGGAGAGTTGTTCTGCTGTTTGTTTAGAGTTATGGTCCAGAGCGAAGAGTAAGAGAGGTAGAAGTCCTTGCGTTCCTTCTTCTACCCTAGTTCTAACAGATCAGGAATGCAATTTCTACAATTTTCAAAGTAGGGTCCTGCAACTTTCAGACATTGATCTGCAACCGCCACAGAAAACAATTTGACTATAGAGCGTCGGCTGAAGAACCACATGTCTTGCTGGTAGGAAACTCTCTGTAACCCTGGTATGGAAAGCTAAATAGAATGCTATCCTTGCTTAAGGGAAAACCCCAGTTTGCAGTTTAATATGGCACTCGGGGCTATCAGCGTCATTAATGTACATAAATACAGAAATAGATTTCGTATTACTAAGTATACACTACAGAGAAATCTCGTTATGAGGACATAAATCTTTAACAAATCCTTTTTTTAATGATCATAAAGTTCCATCATATTTTTCTTCCATAGTATCACACCAGTAATATCTGGCGGAGAAAAATCTTTTGGCTTGTTTTATATCATTTATATCAATAACAATATTAGTAATTATATTGTCCGATTTTTATTTCTTGTTGATGTTTTGTGCAGCTGCCAGGATCCGAATGTCTGTACAGGAAGGCAATAAACATTTGTTGATTGTCATTTCGTAAAGGATATAAATAAATTTGAGTCAGTTTGAATTAAAAAAAAGCACCTCTCCTAGGATTTCAATGTTGTTATTAACCTTCTTTTTAACCTGAACCATGTAACGTTACCATGGAACTGTGTAATTTTACTGCTGGTTTTGGATAGGGAAAAATAAGTGAAAGCCCTCCGCAGTGGCTGTTGTTGTTTAAAATGAGGCTCTATGACCAGCTGCCTATCTAAAACGTTAGTAAACCTTGCATGTAAATGAGTTGGCTTTGTGTTATAAGAATTTTGAAAATATTTCCTTCTTACCACAGCTGGGCCTTCACAGGTGCCTAGTAGTATTTCAGCAATGATTTTTTTGTTAGCATTTGATACGAATATTCACGTTGCTAATGTATTACATTCACATGTAAATGTACTCCATTTTTTGTCAAGTACACTTTCTTTTTAACGGATGGGCTTTGTGCTTAAGGTAAGATGTTTGGCATGACTGATGCACAATTCAAAATCTTGTAGTATGTCAATATCTAATACAGGAGTAAACAGCTGAATGATATTTCTTTTTAAAATTTGAAAGGTGCTTTATCTACTTTGTCATCAAATTACATAAACATGCACGTCGCTAGATGTATTATGTAAACACGACCACGAACCATTTGCTGTTGGGTTTGTTTTTTTATTTTATCGAGACAAGTTATAGCTTCCAGTGCAAACATGTCTGATGTTATAAAAACTGAAAATTTCGGTGAACTTGCCAGTTGATTTATAGCAAACTTTGTTTGATCGGTTTCCAGTTCTGAAAACAGAGTTCTAAATACAGAAATAGTTCTCAAAACGGACATCTGGATATTAATCATGAACAAGTGATTGTTTGTAATGTTCTTTACCCGCAAATAGAATATAATGTGGTTATTGATCTGGAAACCTCAACCATGTGGCCTAGTACGCCATACATGTTAAATGTTGTAATTGTAAAATGAAAATCGAAACTTTCGCAAGTATCTTGACGATAGAGCTAAAAAGAAGCTTTCTCCACCATGGCCTTGCATTATTTTTGGCTGGAAAACCCTGTCACTTTCGGAAATCGAGATGTATTTGTTATTTAAGTGCAGCTGATTCCATTTTCTACACTTTTTCTGCCTTGATTATTCACATCAAGATAAAAACCACTGACTTCAATAAACCCGAATTTAACTTTAAAAGAAAATAACTGCACAAAAAAACGCCCGTAAGAATCGGGTGACCTCACATTCTGCTATCGTCTCTATAAACAATAAGCGAAGTACCTTTCAATCATCACAGCAGAGAAAAACAGTTCATTAGTGTTACTTTTAACAATCACATTCCACAGTTTTCTCACTAGCACATAAAGAGGTGTGGTTTTCAAAATTCTAAACCCAGTCCCCTGTTTTCTCGTGTCTCTTCACACCACCTGGTTGCCTGTTTACCAGTGACTTAGTAATTATACCTCGTTCACATCTTCGTACATTTTTATAAAACCATGGACGGTGGAATCATTATTTAAAGTTTCAATTGTAAAAAGGTTTGTAAATTTACAACGTATAGTACCTTTATTAAAATGTCTTTTTAGACCAAATTTTGAGCGTTAGTTTGATTTGATTACCCGTTTTATTTAAGTAACAAACGTAATCCAGTCATTTGTAATTGAATTGGCTTACGAAATGTTCACATATCTATTCAGTCATATAGCCTTCTGATTATTATAGAGTTTGCAGTCCTGCACACTAAGTTACTTATATTGTTACGTCAGAACGATCACCTGCTGATACATATGTAGTTAGCTAGGTTTACTAATATCGACATTTAGCAATCGAGACAACGGTTGAAATCATCAGCTACAGTTATAAAATGATTTATTATTCAACTGACGCGTTGAAATGAATGATTTGGATCTTCACTATATTACTGTGGCTTTTGTTCGTGTGTTTACTTAACCATATTTTCAGGTGAGTTGTTTATAAACAAGAACAGAAATGTCATTGCTAGCAAACTTGGGCTTGTATGTTCAATTAGGAGTAATGCCAAAGTTTTATTTTTGTATGACATCACATTTAGGTATCTATATCGCTACTCTCCAATTCTCCATAAGGAAAAATCAAACCATGCCTTGCTTATATCGTTATATTTTTGGGTTCTGTAACTGTATCGTTCCAGTAAGCTGGACCATATATATATATTTGTTCAGTCAGGCTATTTTATAACTAATTGTTTTCAATGGATTTGATAACAGAATTCTCAAGAAATTATTTTATGAACCTTATATGTATGAAGATGACCTTTTATTAAAGATAGCTGATTTGCTTGTTTAAATAGGCGGTTACCATTGAAGGTATTCTGATAGTAAACAAATAAGAGCATATGCCCAACAGGGTAAAAGCGCAAGTGTGACTTAGTGTATAAGTGTGAGGAGATAATTGTGGCTGCATTTTGGCAAGTTACTTTGTAGCTTTGTTTTGCATGACAAGTATTGACATCTGGGAGATAAATGTATTTATATCTTTGAGATAAATTAAATACATGTAGCCGGTAAACCTTTTTACTTCCACTAATACAGTACAAGATTTATTCTAATTCTTCATAACTCTTGAAGACAATTTTACCAGCAATACCTTTATCTTACCACAGATTCCTGTAATTGAAATATAAATATCTTTTTTATGATCAACTTTTGTGTTTAAATTGTTATTTAAATGGAGTTATTTTCACCATGGCAACAGTTTGCAAATAAGAATGTGTTATATGTTTAAAAAAATTAATGTAGGTACGTTTTAAAGTGATGAATAATTATATTGTTGAAATGTGGTCTCAGCTTGTAAAAAATTAAAGAACTGTAATAGGGAAAAAAAGTTGTGTTTATTGTTTATGCCATCAGTATTTATACTACTGGGACCAAACAGTTTGCAAAAAACATTTGAGGATCTACTATTGTGTCACTGTCATTAGAAAAAGACACGCAGAGAAATTGATTTTTTTTTGTTTCTTGTTGTACAGAAGAACGTGAGTATGGGTCTCCTTGAATGAATGCAAGGCTTTTCATTAATTGCATGTGTTCGTAAATGCGTGCTTGTGTTAAAATATCTTTCTTCACTGCACACACGCAATTGCACACACACACACACACACACACACACACACACACACACACACAAAACCACAATTCTCCTTCTGTCCCATTCCGTTTTTCTACTTTACTCTCTCCCTCCCGTCTGTCTGTCTGCCTTTCTGCTTTTTTGTCTCTCTGCCTGTTATACACCCACCCCCATTCACTTATACTTTCTTATCACTTGCTGGAGAGGAATGAATTACAGATTTTTACTGGGGAAAATAATCTTATGCTAAGGTCATTTAAATTACAATTTACGAGTGAAAGGAAGAAAAAGTGGACCGGAGGTGGGACAGTGTGATCTAGTGACTCCTCGAATTGCCAGCATAGTTGGTGCCAAGCTCAAATTTTGCAACTTTTGCTTCCCGAAATCGTTAAAAAACGCATTTTCTATATCAAGTTTCGTTTGACGTTGCTGCAAAATCGAACTTGTTTATGCTTTGAATGCTTTTTTAAAATATGAACAACAAAGAATCTATCTATCTATCTATCTATCTATCTATCTATCTATCTATCTATCTATCTATCTATCTATCTATCTCTCTATCTATCTATCTTTCTANATCCATCCATCCATCCATCCTTCCATCCATCCATCCATCCATCTATCTATCTATCTATCTATCTATCTATCTATCTATCTATTTATCTATCCATCTATCTATCTGTCTATCTGTCTATCTATCTATCTATCTATCTATCTATCTATGTCTATGTCTCTATGTAACTGTGCGTCTATGTCTCTATGTAACTGTGTGTCTATGTCTCGATGTAGCTGTGTCTTTATATTTATGTATGTATGTATGTATGTATGTATGTATGTATGTATGTATGTACCTATCTATCTATATATATATATATATCTAACTATCTATCTATCACTTTATCTAACTATCTATCTATCACTTTATCTAACTATCTAATTGGCAATGATAATATGAAACAGCACTGGATTTATTAGACAAGCCTCGTGTATCATATTTGCACCTTAAACGGAGATTCCTTGTTTCCTGCACTTGGGAAATAGTTCCCCTCTGTTTTTCTCTGTTCGTTGCAGAGTAGTAAGTAGGATTCTGGTGAATGGCAATTGAATGCTTATTTGATATATTCTTTTGGCTGTAATTAGCTTGTTGAAGTAGGAAGAGCCATGATTTCATAGTATCAATTGGCTTGTTGAATAGATGCCTGTTCAGTATTCCGTGCTGTCCAGGTGGATATGAACATTGTTCATATAAACACACTTTCGGTATTTTTCTAAGTAATTTTCGTAAATTTTGGAGCTGTTTGTGTTTGCAATTTGGTTTCTACTCATTATTCAAAAGATTGAGATAGAAATGTTTGGTTTTACGCCTTTCAATTTGAAAAGAGCCGTGAAAAAGAGCAGGTGTTCTGATAAAAACTGACTTTGAACATTATTTTATTTTGTGTGCACAACCTGCTTGGAGATTACCCACTGCTATCTCACACAGTTGGTTTCTTCTATAGCTTGTACTCAGGGAACCAATTACTTCTGTCTGCCTAAATATAGTGAAATAGTGCAGTAATCAATGTCACTACTTTCTTTGAGAATGCAAAGATATTGATCAATATCTTGCCGTCAAAATTTGATAGTGTTGGTTGGAGTAGAGGTTTAGTATTCGTTGTATTGAATATTTTTCATTACCTTTTTGCTCGTAATCATTACACTAAGCATTGTTTTTGGTGAAACATCTTGCTTGGATGTAATCTGGCTCCCGGAATTTGAGTATGAAAAACGGGAAGTCCTTTCCTATAACTTTACGAATACTTACCACCAGATTGTGCTTATAGAGTATCAAATATAGGGTTGGTACTGAATCAGGAAACACTGAAACTTCTTAAAGAAGGGTTTTAAAGACCAGACAGTCTTTTTATTAGGAGTTCCAGCTGGAATATGGTACTTTTGTACATAACATTCGTTGTAACATAGCGAATACAGACAATACAGTGGGTACAGATCATCATGGTTTTCTTGGGTATTGAAATTGTAGGGAAAACAACGTAGGAGGTTCAGCAGGATAAGCAACTTACACCTCAGTTCTTTAAGAGCTAGAAGAGAAAACAGCCCTGTCAATTGATGGTTTTAACAGTATAAAAATATCTATATTTTACTCCAGTTACAACCTTGTAAAATTTATGAAGAGCCAAATCGAACCTTGAGTAAGTATCACTTCAAATATTGTGGTTTGTGGTTTAATCACCCTTTGTGGATATAAAATCGCCTTGGAGTTGAATGATAGATGACGATTTAACTACGTAAATGATTATGTACAATGTGTCGTGCAGCGAAGTGGTAAAAAAAAGATGTTATTCTAAGGTCGTTTTCTGACTGAAAATTTCAGTCATATTAAGCTTTAGTTTCTGTCAAAGTCAAAACGAGCAGAAATTGAAATCTTTGCTTTAGCTCACATTTTTTATACTTTGTAAAATGGTGCCAATGCGACACAATAGACAAAAATATGGTATACAACCTGTTTCAAATTGTAATTGATGTTATATAATAAATGGTCAGTTCAGACTATGAAGACTGAGATAGTTTGGAGATGCTCAGAGAAGAAAGAAGATTGAAGAATTAATAGGCGTACGAGCTCTGAATTGGAGGGCAGACGGTTACACAGAAGGCCTAAGAAGAAATAACATGATACAGGCTGGGATCCGAATGCACTGCAAATTATGGAAACTTTGCACATGATGCCCAAGACTGGGGGAAGGCAATCGGGTGTCAAAGCCTCCCAGAGGAAAGAACGGAAGTTTAAAGGTACGTTATTTGCACATAAGTGGAATGGCGTACAAAATTGACTATTTCATCACAGGGCAGGTCTTATTTTGACAGGACTACACCAGTTACATAACTGGAAACATTGTTGATCACTTATTTTTAGTTACTGGGTTTTTCGTCTTCGGGGTTAAAGTGGAGAGGGTGGAAATTAATGGGGTTTTTTATGGACTGTACTTTTTTCCCCAAGAGTTGTTATCAGGTGAACACGGCTGGCCAAAGTTGCGTTTCGTATTTTTCAAAATATTTAAGCACCTCGTTATTACTGACTATTGATTTCTTTTCAGAAGCTAATGCTTTTCATTTCATGAAAAAAAAACAATGAGAAAATTATAATTGTTTTGATATGCCGTAGCTAAAACGTGCATTTTTTTCAAGCCAATAACGATTTATTGTTCAAACTTGCCACTAGAGAAAATGGCATTGTTCAAGAATACATAACAGAAGTCATGGAATTTACTAAAAGTCTCGAAATAATATTCCTTCCTACAGTAATTGAAATGGCTGAATTTCGACTGTGTAATCATGGCCATGGGAACTCGACAAATCCTGGGGATTGACTTTTCTTTTCTTCTAAGGTGTTGAGAGTGATACGTTACTGCACGACAGGTGCTAAATCGACATAGTGCAAGTAAATATGTCATATTTTTTATAATATAGGATGCACCCTTGTTAATATTTTTTCCAGATACACTGAGGAGAGCGATTTATACACTCAGATTAGTGTTTTTGAGGAACAGCGATTGCAGGATGACGAAAATATGTTCACAGCGGATGGCGTTGATCTCAATAGCCATTTGGATGTTTTCCATGCGTTATTTCAAGAGGTTAGTGCTTAAAAAGATTGTTTGAGCTTTATATTATTTAGTAGCCAGCATTGAAATATGAACTTGGCACGTGCCGATCTGTTTACTTTTATGTGGAATTTCCTGGAAGACAGAACATCCACACACTATCCGTCGTGGTCCTGAAGAACAAAATTTCTTAATGGGAACGGCTATTTGTTGTTTCAAGTCTTTTTACAACCCTTTTATGTTTGATTTAGTAGTTGTTTGACTAAAGCTATTACTCTTTAACGTGTATTTTTGCAATTTTTGTTGATGCGTAAGGCTTATTTCATCATCGATAGTGAGATTTGTTAAGCACAGTCAAAGTGTCCTTAATTTGAACTGTGCTTTTAATAACAATGGCAGTGAGAATGATGTTGTCTCTTAAGTATTATTGATGTTCACAGCTACGATCGCAATCGTCTGTAATCAGTATTACAATCTCTTTCTAGCTGGTGTAATATACTTCTATGAATCTTTTTAGGCAAGTACTTTTGGTCCACAAAAAATAATGGCACCTACTGTTGGCTGTTAAATATTTAAAATGACTATAAATACTACTATTTCTATTTATACTACAACAACACCAACAGTTTCTACTAATGATAATACTAATGATGATGGTGATGATTTGAGTTTAATTTATGTAAAATATTAAAAATGACTATAAATACTACTATTTCTATTTATACTACCAACAACACCAACAATTTCTACTAATGATGGTGGTGATGATTTGAGTTTAATTGATATAAAACAATAACAGCTAGGAAAAATATTTAGTATTAAAGAGCAAAAAAGCACGATAAGATTTTGATTTGTAATGTAGCATGACTATAAGAGATTATACGGTAGCAGAAAGAAATGGAAAAGTGACCGAAGTATTTTAAACTTGCATTTGGACTTCGAGAAAAGAGACCTGGGGATGATTTAATAGTTGTTTTTGTAGTCATTGGGTCTCTTGATATAGGAATGAACGGAATATTGCGTGATGTGAAAAAACAATAGGCGAACAACTAGAACAAGAACGCTAGTTAAGACAATAGTAACGAAAATGAAGAGAATAGTAATAATGGACAGTGAAAGTGTAGTTTAAAAAGTTATCTTGGGACTTACGCAACAAGAAGATTGAATATTGACGGTTTGTTTTGTTTTTTATTCCTGTATGAAATATGTTACTTATTAGTTGCGTTTAGTGGTCTTTTATTATCATTTAATTCAAGCTATTTTCTTTGATAAAAATAATGATAGTAATCATGATACCAGCTCTTAAAATCACATATCACATTCATAGAGCAGTACTGGAGAATAGCAAGACTAAAATCTTATGCTATTTCGAAATTCGTATAGATACTTGAATGATTCAAAATTGGCATATTACTGTTCTACGTACTGAAAAAATGAATTCAGTATTACTGATTCAGTTCGCTTCATTGGCAGAATAGTAATAGAAAGCAAGAGGAGCACTAAAAGAAAATATGGAGACAAAAAAGGAGAATCAAAAACTTGTAGAATATCGTAAGAGTAACTGGTACCAATTGTCATCGGAATTGTAGGGGCTCTAACAAGGCAAAAATAATGATAGTAATAAGTTTGTGGCTGCTGGACAGCTAACTCAAATAAAAGTCGAAATTAATTGAATTTTGATTAAAATAGCAAGTTGCGTCAGGAAACATACGAAAAAATGCAAATGTGCTGCCTGAGTACAAGCTATTAAATTGAAATAAATATGGTATGTGAGGTGGGATGAGTAAATACTACACAAAGAAATATCAAACAAGTACAAAAAACAGGTATGTAAATTATTAATATTATAAGACTAAAACTGTCATGGAGAATCACGTAATGCGATTGCTTAATTATTTGAATGAAGATCCAGACACACAGAGAAAACAGCTTCATTAGCTTATTGGATACAGTGACTAATATTTGATAGAAAAACACGAAGACCCTAATGACTTTACATATATGGTCTTTTGTGAAAGAGGCTTACGCTTCTTTTGTGAAAGGTTGTCAAGGCCTAGTTGTGGCTGATAAACCCGAAAGGGTTAGAACCGTTAAGTCATGGAGTGAGGTAGTTGCTAGTAGACTCCAGTGGAGAAAAGCTGTCAATAAAACACCACATAACACATGTTAGGATGGAGAACTGACATGAAACCGATAATGGAGAAGAGTGAATCACTACCTTAAGGTCATTATACATTGCCATCATACAAACGCGGAGTAAGTGCGGTACTAGCTAGGTCTGTCTGTCTGTCTGACAAGGTGCCATAATTTTCTAGGACTTGGGCGATCATGATCTTCCACTTCTTTCGGTCTGCGGCATTTCTAAGCAGAGTTATGGTATTCTTTCCTGTTACCTCGCATAGGCTTGTCAAGTATGTCATTCGCTGTCTCCCCCTGCTCCTCTTGCCTTCTATTTGTTCCTGTCAATGCTAGGTTTTCGAGGCCACCTTTCCTCAGCACATGGCCTAAGAACCGAAGCTGTTGTTGTCGAATAGTCTTCATCAGTAAGCTAGCTAGGTCACAGGCCATAGATAATTATGATATCCAGGCTGGATTCTCAATACCTTTGGTATCAAGCTGTGTCAACATATTCAAGACGAGTATTCCTGTTGCCTTTTTAGCCAGTTCGATTGCTATAGAAATATAATTTTTATCATTGTTATCATACCAATGCGGAGAAGATGTGATAGCAACTAGGCGGAGAAGATGTGATCATGTCTAGTGGTTAACTATTGGTATGATTCTGCCTCATCAGAAACTTCTTATGTCTCGATTGTTTTGAATTTAAAGCCCACTGAGCTTTGGCAACATGTCAAATTTATCTAAATTTTATTAATACGTAACCATTTTTTAAATAGGAAGCATTTTTCTTTTTCCGTAGGTTGCTGAAAAACCTGCAAGCAGCTGCCTCCTTAGTATTTTACAGAGCCTACTTTTCATGGACCATGATAACCCGCTAAGTGATCTGGTTTGGGACACAATCGAAGCAACAACCAAAAAAGCTGTCCTTACAGCTACCAAAAAAGACATTTCTGACGCGAAGAAGCTTTCTGAGCTACAAATAGAAGCCATAAAAGAAAAGTCTAATTCAAAGAAAGAAAAAGAAATCGCAATCCAGACTGACCAAATCATACATCCCCCATCTGCCAAGCCGACCTCTTCTAGCATTGGAGTTCAAACTGATCCCACCTATATTGACGAAGTAGACGGTACATCGTTTACACAAGGTAGCGGGCAAGTAAAGAAGACCCATATGATTGGACAACCCTTGCCAGGTTTGACAGGACATAGTATTTCCAAAAACATTCAATCTCCTCCTCCACCTCCACCACCCCCTCCTCCACCACCACCGCTATTTGGAACAGAAAATGTTCAACATCCACCACCTCCACCACCACCTCCCCCGCCTCCACCGCCCCTTCCTACATCAGGATCGGGTCCTCCTCCACCACCTCCTCCCCCTCCACCGCCGTTACCTGCATCAGGATCTGGTCCTCCACCCCCGCCTCCTCCCCCTCCACCACCTTTCTTAGGTACTGGCCCTCCTCCACCCCCGCCTCCTCCACCACCTCCAGGTGCTGGGCCACCTCCGCCTCCTCCTCCNGAGCGACCCGTGCCAGGTGTGACAGGACAGAGTATGTCGCAAAACAGTCAATCGCGGCCTCCGCCGCCGCCGCCCCCCCCTCCACCGCCTGTCTTAGGTACTGGCCCTCCTCCACCCCCGCCTCCTCCACCACCTCCAGGTGCTGGGCCACCTCCGCCTCCTCCTCCACCGCCTCCTTCAGGTACTGGGCCACCGCCACCGCCACCGCCACCGCCAGGCATGGGTCCACCACCTCCACCAGGAGCTCCTCCGCTGCAAAAAGGTGCTCCACGAGGTGTGGTTGCATCACCAGCCGCTGCAAGTTTGTCAGGTTCTAAGTATGCACCACCTGTTCCCCCAAAATCGAAAATGAGGAAGTTACAATGGAATAAAATTCCCCAACAACAGTTGCATAGCAGTGATAGCAGCGTTTGGAAAAAGGCTATGGCAGTTGATGGCGTTATACCTGATTACGACGTGGGAGTAAAGTTGTTTGAAGTGAAACAGATAGTGAAGGAAGTTAAAAAAGAAGAAAAAAAGCCTCAAACAAATGAGGTCAGTTTGTGAGCTTACGCCTCTCACCTTATTTAATTTTTATTTATTATTTTTGTTTTTGGCATTTCTCATAACTTGTGCTTCTGAAAGGCAATTCTCATTTTTTGGTGTTGTGATACCTGAATCAAATATGAGAACATGGTGACAAAGTATAACGAGTATGCAATTTTCAGAAACTTAAAATACAAGTCACTGGCAATAATTCGCAGCATGACATAAATCCAATTACCTATGAACTGTTGCTTGATGGTGCATGTTATTCTTTTCATGTGTTGATTTGCTCACAGTCCATATTTCTTTATTTAGCTTGATATTCATTGCTAAACCAGATGTAGGCTGCACAATTTTTATAGATGGTTTATGACAGTCATTTTTGCATGTAATGTTGATGGCATTTGCTTCGTGCAGGGTTATCAAAGCTAGAGGAATTAATATCAATTCACAAAAGGTAAACAACACTCTGAGGTTTCAACGTGATTCCTGGTAACTTTTTAGTAGGTACAATTATATTTTTATTTTTTTAAAAAGCATATCCTACTAATCATTGATTGCATTTGATGTCTTTATTGATCAGTTGGTAGGCTTTTGTATTGGTTTTTTCCCATGGATTTATTGTCATTTGCTTCAAGAACGAGTGGCTCGAGTTTTATACTAGTTTAGGGTGGATTTCGTCACATTTGCATTCAAATGATAGTTTTGTATAGTCGAACCTAAAAATTTGCCCAAATTTTACACTAAATTTTATCCAACTGAGATATCTTCTTGTAAACAAAAAGATACGGATAATAAAACGATTTAAAACTTTTCTGATAGAAAAGTTCTATTTTGGGACTGTTGGGAAGGCGGGAAGGCAATGCATGTCATGAAAGAACGTACAGAGACTACTTCAGGGGAACACCAATCACATCATTCAGGAAAAAAATCCCTGACTAAACTTTTGAAAGGACAGGTGGGAGGGGGATTAAGGGTGTAGCTAATGTAGACAACATCATAATAAACATAAAGCCCCAGAAGTATCCCTGACATAATCATCATGGTAAAATGGAATCATGCGTATATCATCCAGGATAATCGTAGGTTATGGAGAAATGGTTGACTCATTAACTAAGAAGGATTTTCTATGTTTATTGGGTAATACAACAGTATTAACGTTTTTGACCGTGTATTTGTTATGTTTGCAGATAAATCTTTTTGACCAAAAAAGGAGTCTTAATTTGAACATCTTTTTGAAGCAATTCAAATGGTAAGAGCCTGTAGCTGGTTATTTCTTGATGATTTTAGTGAACATGTGATATGTATTGCGTAAATTACAAAAGTCTGTTAGTTTCAAACCTTCAGTTCCCGTACGATGACTAGAAAAAGACAGTGTTTTTTAAATATTTACTTTTTATGACTGGGCCTGCCAATTTAAATACTAGCAAGTCAAAAAAATTGAAATTTCGTTAGGTTATTAGATTTTGAAAAAATGAATGCAAGAGGAAGCAAAGCAGAAGAAAACCGTTTGCCTGGTCTGTATATTCTTACTACAAAATGCGAATAAGGCTAGGTATAACAGTAATATTGAATTGGTGTACAAGACACGGAATTAGAGTGCAAAACACGGAAATACATTGCCCAGAGCTTCGACGTAAAAATGAAGAATCTACAACTTCTATATTGCTTTAACATCTGTCGTTAAATTTTGAGGATCAAAAGAAGGATTTTCGACGGCTACTTTTATGTTGCCGTATTTTAATGATAAATGCACTAGTTGCTATTTTAAAAGAATGGTTTGCACTTTTTAATGATATTTTTGTGGTGGTTTTGCATCTGATTTCAACCAGAATTTAAGCTAAAAGAAGCTTCTCACTTGTTCCTGAAGCACAAGTACGTAAGTGTTTCGTAAACTGAATGTAACTGTTTTTATGTTTTGTAGTAAGAATAGAATTGGAAATATCCCTTAATTTTTAAAAAACCCAGATAAATCAGTAAAATACCATGGAACTCTATTAGGGAGTTTACAAACTTAAACTCATTAGTATTATAATTATTAATATATACACCACTGCTGTCATTGTTTCAGTCACTGTCTACATCACCATTGTTAAAAGAGTTTGCCAAACACATCCTCTATCCTTGTTATTCTAATCTGCATTATCGCCCTCGTTACCATCGCCCCGGTAATTGTAATCAGCTTCGGGTTAGTGCTGGACACGAATTATTTCATTTTATATTCTGGAGACCTATCGTGAATATAATTGATTTAGTATGAGTCACTGAAAATTAGGCTTTTTATTGTTTTTAAAGGAATTCATCAATTCCTTGTTTCACTGTCTTCTTTATTTGTTTTTGCGTGAAATAAGTTAATTCTACATATTTAACAATTATTTTTCAATTGTGCAAACAATGAAGTAATGATACGAGTTCTAGCTATGATATTTATAAACCTTTGTGAGAAAAATGGCAGGACGTAGATTGTATTCTTGCTGAAACCGTATACAATATTTTGTACTATATTTTACTTTGTTAAACAGCGTCACAATTTTGTAATATTTTTAGGTAGCAAAGTTTGGTCATAGGCAACAGTATTAATGGCCTATGCCAGAAGTGTCATATGTAGAAAACTCAAATTATACAAAAGAATAAAAGGAGCTGGAGGAGAAATTGTTTTTGGGACACCAAAATGTAACTGGGGATACATTAAGACAGAAGTTATAGTTTTTTAATTTAAATCTTACAACATAAATTAATGAAATTTTTCCCCTAAGCGAAAGATATCTGTTCAAAATTCACTCTTTTTCTAATTTTCATTGACAAAAAATGTAATTGATCAGTTCTTAAACAGTAGAATACATAATCATACTATGCTGAGACATAAACGGGACTTTGAGATGGCAAAAAGGGAACGGATGTTATATGATATTGTGTGTTCTTGATCAATATTAAAACATCATTACATGAACATATTATACTTGCAATTTGCAGTCTTTAGTGTCAGCAGCACTGTATTTATACCTTAGACCTTAGCCGTTAGTTCCTCCTGTCCTGGGTGGGACATTGGGCAGCAAGATGGTGCAAACGCGTTCGTTCTCTGGCCAAGGGTTAAGTGTCATGCGTTTGCACACCCCGTTTCTCTCTGTCTTCCTTAAAAGTTGCTTGCCATAGCGATAGTCGTCTCCACAGTGTTATGTGCCAGTGAAACGTGGATAGCTTTCATCAAAGAAATTTGAGAAGGATTCTTGGAATTACATGGCGGGATAGAATTGCAAATGAGGAAGTACTAAGAAGAGCAAGGCAAAGGCAGCTGCGTTTGATAGTTGAGGAAAGGCGATGGAAGCTAACAAGGCATACTCTCAGGTTGCCCACGGAGCGTCTGGCACACCATGCAACGTCTTGGAGAACAATATCAGGAGAAAGAAGACGGGACAGGCCAGTGAAAACATGGCAAGCAACTGTATTTATAGCAGCTTTAAAATAGTTGAGTAGTCGTGTAGGAAAAATGTGTATTTCTGCGATCGCACCACGTATCTTTGAAGTAATCTTGCGGAGCAGATTTCTTGTTTTCACCTATTATGAAACATGACACGTCATGGCACAGCTTTGACTTAGAGGTAACAGAGCTGTGATTGTCTCAACTTTATATCACAATTTCTCCGTCGAATGCATACTTTTCATAACAGAAAATAATTTTCCACCCGTGCTGTACTTCCAAAAAGGCAAATAGTGAACTCTGCAATATTGAAATATTTAAAAATTCGACGCGTTTGCCACACATTTCAGTAAAAATTTGCACGCATCTATCAGAAATAGAGATGTTCTTTTCATTACATGGATACAACTCCCTCACAGTTATCGATTTTATGAGGGCCCACTAATTAAACACATTGGTATCTTTTGTTTCTGCCCTCATTGTAAGTTCCTCGTTCCGACTTGCCGTTATTTCCATCCATTCAATTGCTTGCTTAGTAACACCCATTTTAACATCTCAGTGTTTCCTAAGCTACACTTTCAGTTGTTGACAAATCTTAAGCTGGTCTCATGAAAACTTTAATCTAATTCAAAACCTGAACTTGACTAATTTCTCCGGAGTCTACTAATATTTTAAGTAATTCTTTATATCATCAGTTACAAAACCATTGTGTTTTCTTTACTATAAATTGTTTATAAGACCCTCAATGTACAAGGCTGCTTCTGTAGCTGAAATATTGTCCTTTTTGATTAAATTATTGTATGCTTGGAACGTAAAGACTTCATCACTTGCAAATGATAACCACAATTTATTGAATGCTTATCAGTGAAAGTAAGATATTGAGATATCTCAATATAAACACTGTCAGAGGTAAAGAGCTTAAAGAACATTGTTACTTTGCAGAAAGTGCTTACGCCAAATTGTTAGAGCATGTAAACACAAATATTGACAAGGTTTTAAGCATGTTTGATGCCCTTCGTTCTTACTTGCTTTCTAAAGAAAAATCCTCTGTCAGTTGGTAAACAGTCCACAGCATACTTGAGACAGTTGTATACGATATGTACCCCAGTACTAATACTGAGAATCTGCCGTCTCAAATCCGCTTCAGGTTTTTCGCCTCTTGTAGCCAGAAAAGGTTGTGTTCGTGTTTTCTGGGCGCAAAACGACAATTTTGTTGCCTATAGTAAATTTGTGGCTGGGTTCTTTGCGAATTGTAGGCCGGACGTTTCACAGGGTAAGGAAACAAATTCAATTATTTTGCATTGAGTACCATAAGTTGGCACGAAGTGTCGTACAGCGATTGAAAAAAGTATGGAATCATTTTTGTCTAATAATTCTGAACTATCTAATACTTCTTGTTCTTTTTAAATCCTGTGTTACTTCATTCATTACACACGGTAATAAAACGTTGGCAATTATTGCTTCTGATTTGGTACGCGCTCAAGAAAATATAGATTCATAAATTTTCTTTGTCAGTGTCGACAAGCAACCATTCGTGCAAGAAGCTTTCGCTGTGACTCGCAGTATATTATCCATAATATGCAAAAAGAGCTTCAAGTGCTGAAATTTTATTACTTTCACCACCATCCTCGTGTCTCACCATAAAGAAACTGGTGTTTTTAACTGAAGCGCGATTCTTTTCAGAATCCTTACGTTCCTGGTTAGGAAGATGTTGGTTGGTGTCTCTTCTCCTTGCATGAGCAACAGAGTGGACATTACAGTGCTGACGTACTGCTTTTGCCCCATCGCTGCACAGCTGGTTCAGTTTTATAAATTTGAAGTCATTTATAAGATCGCCATTAAATCTGTAGCATAGTTTATAGGAGATTTTAAAGATTTTACTTCAAAAAACGTGATACTTAAATCACTTCACTGCATAAGACAGCCAAGTGTTCACATGCTAAGCACAAAGTCACTTAAAAGCAGCGCAGTTGCAAAACTTGTACCAGTGCAGACGTGAGTGTAGACAGGGCTGGAGTTGTTTCGGGAAGTGGCGCCATAACTATGTTGTGCTTGTTGTGTTTGTTGTGTTTCTTTCTTCAGTGCTGGAAGCCATATTACTGGAAGGGTGCAGGATATACTGTTGATGTGATTGCTGCATTGCAAGGAATGGACTGTTTCTTTTATTTTTCTTGTACCAGTGTTGCAAATTTTTTTGAATGTCAGTACATAAATAGACACTTACTATAAAGACCTCAACTCTAAGGTTACGCGCATTACTATTGTACAAATATGTTACGCCGTATTTAATAATGAANGCAAAACTTGTACCAGTGCAGACGTGAGTGTAGACAGGGCTGGAGTTGTTTCGGGAAGTGGCGCCATACCTATGTTGTGCTTGTTGTGTTTGTTGTGTTTCTTTCTTCAGTGCTGGAAGCCATATTACTGGAAGGGTGCAGGATATACTGTTGATGTGATTGCTGCATTGCAAGGAATGGACTGTTTCTTTTATTTTTCTTGTACCAGTGTTGCAAATTTTTTTGAATGTCAGTACATAAATAGACACTTACTATAAAGACCTCAACTCTAAGGTTACGCGCATTACTATTGTACAAATATGTTACGCCGTATTTAATAATGAAATATGACTATAGGTTATGAACGTTAATTTTTACTGATCATTATTGAAGAGTATTTAGTTTTTCACTAAAACTGGACAAAACTAACATTTTCATCAAAATGACCGAACACCTATAACATACAAAAGAAATGGAACTGTGCCGTTTAAAACGGTATGTACGATTACTCTAGTAAAAGGTAAAAAGGCTAAAAAACATGCTAGTTTCTTCTCTTGGAAAGGCAATCGACACCGAGTTTAATTAGAAGAGAGAAAACAGAATTTTTATTTAGTATTTCACCTGAATCAACTTTGCAACTTTTACTTCGAAGCACTTTATTTTTAAATTTTATAGTAAAGCACTGGGGCAAATTTAACGGTTTTATTTTTTGAGAAAATGGTTGTTAGTCTCCTTCTCTCTGACTCCAAATGAAAAGATTGATTTCCTCTGTAATACGTATCTCTTGGAATGTGACGTTTAACAAGAATTTGTAAACTGTATGACAATTATTAATCAACCAGCAAACTGATCTTTTCTCTAACCATAGCCCGGTTGACGAAACAGTTGAGATGATTACACTCTGCAAGAGTGTTGAACTTGGTATAGACCGACTTAAAGGTTTAAAAAAGTTATTGCCTGAAAGTGGCGAGGTAAGTAAATTGGATATGCCCTCCCAAAAGTGACGCATATTAGCTTATGATAACTTATTTTTATTGTTATTGGTTTCATGAAACTTACCTGTTAGATTTTAAATGCATACGATTATACGTAGGCTTGTAAATCAAGTGTACGGATAATGAAGAATATTTGAAAAGTTTTCGGTATTACATATGTAAAATAAACAAATTCAAATTCTATGTATTGAGTTGCCTTATTTGGTCAACAGTGGTCGGCATAACTGAAAATCAATGATATCCTATTTGTTTGCCAAGCATTCTTGGATGTATCTTTTCTTTCTTCAATAAATTTCTAAATGTTTTAAGCCACTTTTGTTGACATTTTTTTAATGACGCCCGTACCAAGGTCAAAGATTTACTCGCAATAAATACGCCGTTGATTTCAAATGTCTTTCTCCAGCAGTAGCTACAGAAAAACCATTGACTTCGAATTTTTTTTGATACTATGAGGTTTTTACAGGTGAAAGTAAAATATGGACAGGCCTGTGGACATGATTGTGATATTTTTTTAGTTCGATTTTGTACCAGAAGCTTGTTTTGGTTTTTTTTCAAACTGGATATGCTTTCACATGAATCCCTTTGAAATTCACTGTACAAATACAGGATTGTGTGTGCTTTTGCTATGTATTGTATTTATACTTTTTTCTGTAGATAGATTATTAATCTAATGTTCTATACCATGTAAAAACAGAACATATCGTTTTACATAGGAAAAGTTATTTTTGCCCTATTCTATTCTTTACCTTCACTTCTTTATTCCCACTGCTATCCTTGATCACATTTGCTATCGACTCTGTGAATTTTTCCATCACCTTATTAACGCCTTAGTTCAGTTTCGAACCAACTTGCCCTCTATTTCCCACTAGGCTTGCCACTTTTTCTCGTTTATCTTTCATTGTGTTTAAAGACAATAGAACAGTCACATCGTCGAAGTTGACATCGTCACGTCCTTATGGTAAAGCAATACCATATTCCTTTGCGACTTTATGCGATCACCTGATTAAATAATTAGTCAATGGCAACGAATAACAGAAATCTGACTTTATGTTAAGTTGGACCCCTGTTTAATCGATTACTTTGCTTTTAGATTTTTTTTCTGGTTTACCGATGAACATTGGAAAATGATCGTAAGAAATTTACATCTACAGGCTTTTCTTGCACGTAACCTTTGAAGTCTGTCAGGTGGATATGCACGGTAGCATTCTGCTCTTTCAATTGTTTTAAGAGACTTTAAATATCTGGTCAGATATACTTTTAATTGACATATCGTCTAATCCGTTTTGTATCCTTGGAATGAAAATTTTACCTAGTACTAGACTGATCCAGTCGATGCTAAGCGCCTTTCTTTATTGATTTAATAATTGCACTTTTTTCTTCAATTTGTGTGTTTTGATTTAATCATTAAGAAGGATGTCGTGTATATTTATCAATTCAGGATCGCTTTGCACTCCACAGCTGTGTTTCACATAGGTCTTTATGATTCGTAACTTAGAAATCGTTATTTAGTAGCATTGACCATCACATTGAACAAAAAATTAACCTGAAGTTAGGTATGCCTTAAAGAAATACAAATTTTCGCCCCTATCCATCCTATCTATCCTCATCTCATGGTTTGTTTTGAAATCAGACTTCCCGATGGAAAGAGGCTTCGTGAAATGCAAGAGTACCAAGGGAACTAAGTATTCATTCTACCTTCAAAGTTCTACGATAATTAATTTTGTGGTCAATAATTTTTACCCAAATGGGTTAGTTTACTTTCCCCTTATCTTTCGATAGACCAGCTCATGTCTTGACCTGACGTTTATTTACTTACTTACTTACTTCAGCCTGGAGGTTGTAAGTCAAACCTCCCGACCACAACTCTTCTCCATCCCCTTCTATCCAGGGCTCTTCTTCTGAGTTATTCAGGGGTCAGCATGGTGATATTTTGTATGTGCTTGATAAAGTTTAGCCTAGGTCTTCCTCGTCGGTTTCTTTCTTGGAAATGCTCGAACAAAGCGAATCTACTTATGATATCATCCTTCCTTATCCAATGCTCTAGGGATCTCAGCTGACGTTGGAACATTTTATCGCTCAAATTACCTCTCTTTACACGTCTGAGTATTTCATCGTTTCTTACTCTGTCTATTCTTCTAATCCCAAGGATGAACCGGCAACAAGTTGTTCCAAAGGAGTCGATTTCTTTCTTCATTGCTTTGCTTGTAACCCATGTTTCAAAGTTGTAGAAAATAATGGAGACTATAAGTGAATCGAAGAGGTGTAACTTCACTGCCAGGGAGATGTCTTTTGATTTCCAGATTGTTGCTAGTTTCCAGAACTGACTCCAGGCCAATCCTTTTCGTCTTTTGAAGTCCGTATGGCAGTCAGCTAAGTGGGCACCAAGGTATTTAAAGTCATCGACGACTTCCAGACTTTTGTTCTCTGAGATTTCTACTAAGCCTTTGCCTTCATTTACCACAGTTCTTGGTTCAACAACATCTCTAATCATAACTTTAGTCTTTCCATAGTTAATATTCAAACCAACTCTTTTTGCTGAAGTTTCTACTGTCAGAAAATGCTCTATTGCCTCTGTTTCATCTTTGTCTAGCAGTACAATATCATCTGCAAAGTCGAGATCGGGAAGCAGATCATTCGGGTGTGTTTCAAGTCCTGTTGTCTCTTCAGTACTTTGCAGTACATAATCGAGTACGATGATGAACAGGAAAGGAGCTAATGTGTCTCCCTGTAGGACCCCCGTAGTTATTGGAAATTCTTTGCTCAGAATTCCATCTATGCGAACTGCTGACGTGCCATTGTCGTACAAACATCTGATGGTGTTGACGATTTTCTCTGGAATTCCGAAGTTTCGAAGTATCTTCCACATCGTCTCTCTGTTTATGGAATCGAAGGCCTTTTTGAAATCAATGAATGTCATCACAGTTGGTAAATTTTTCTGGTGGAACTGTTCGAGTACTCTTCTGATGATATGGATTTGTTCAATGCAGCTTTTACCTTTCCGAAATCCTGCTTGGAATAGGCGTAGGCGTGATGAGACTTCGTAATATATTCTGTTAAGAATAACACGGTTGAACACTTTTGCAGCAACAGACATCAGAGAGATTCCTCTAAAATCAGTCATGCTTTTCGATGGTTTTTTGGGAACTGGGATTATGATACCCATTTTCCATTGTTTTGGTGCTTCTTGATGGTCGAAGACCTTGTTGAACATTTGGCATAGGTAATCTGTGAGTTGATTTCCTCCGTATTTTAGGGCTTCCGCAGTGACGTTAGAATCATTTCCTGGTGATTTACCAATTTTCAATCGTTTCACTGCTTTCGAGACTTCGTCAAAGGTAAAAGCATCTGTGCTGATAGCTAGATCGTGTTCCGCTGGAAGTATTACACCAGGATTGTCGTTTGAGTTGATATTGAGAAGTTCTTCAAAGTATTCTGCCCATTCGTCTAGCAGCTCGGTAATTGAGGTCGCCGGTTCACCATTCCGTTTATTCACATTCTTTGGGGATGTACTTGAACTCTTGCCAGTTAGTTTTTTGACAATATTGAATAGTCCCCTAGTATCATTTCTCTTACTAGCTGCATCTGCTTCGATACACATTTGCTCGATTTTACTGATTTTGTCATTCGCAAGCGATGCATCTGCTTGTTCAGCAGATTCTCTCCAGACACGATAGTTATCTGGATTGCGGTGATTTTGATATCTTTTACGTGCTATTCGGCGTTGTTCAATCAACTCTGTACTTTGATTAGATACCCATCGTTTATTTATCTGCTTTTCTTTCTTTGGGAGAGATTTCGACACTGTCTCATCGAGGATTGCTACAAATTTATCATAGGTGGATTGAACAGAGTCTTCTACGTCTATAGGTAGTGACTCAAATCGGTTGGAAAGCTCGAGTTGGAATTTTTCTCTGATAACTTCGTTGGATGCAATAGCATTATGGTTGTACCTGGGTACTTTTGCAGTTTGCTTTACCATGCGGAAGCTAAATTTGACAATTGCAGTTGTAATACGATGATCCGAATCAATTTCGACTGTGTTGTAACAGCGACAGTTACGTAGAGAATTGATCCATTTCCCTCTTAGTGCTATATTGTCTAATTGTGCCTTATTACCATTTGGATGCTGCCAACTCCACTTGTAGCTGTCAGGATGTGGTTTTCTTGTAGTAGCAAGACATAGGTTGTTTGCTTCACAGATGTCTACTAGTCTATTGCCGTTGTCATTCGTTTCATTGTAAAAAGTATATCTTCCCACAGTCTTGATGTGAGTATTTGAAAAACCTACTCTGGCATTCAAATCGCCCATGAGGACAAGAAAGTTGTGAAGAGGAACATCACGTATACAGTCATTTGGTTTTCATAAAAAGTATCTTTGTTAGTAGAGAAAGCTTCTTCTGTGGGAGCATATGCACATACAATGGTTATTTTGGGATTACAATTGATGGTGACAAGTAGAATTCGATTATTTACACTTACATATTTATTTTGTATGTTGTATACAAATTGTACGTATTTATTTTGCTCACAAGTGTAAGCAGTGTATAATTACTCGCCCTTTGCTTCAACGTTTTAGATTGACATGCTCAAAACTTTTGATGGGGACAAGTCAAAACTTGGTAAAGCAGAGGCATTTATTATGAAGTTGATACAAATAAAACGGTGAGATTGTGAAATGGACTACATCAGAACATATATTATTTGTCATAATAAGTAATACATGTTTCGACGTCTTTTCTCAATTCGTTTGTTATTCATATCTGTACTTCTCATGGACTGATTATATTACTGATGTAACTATTTGAAATTACTAGAAATATTTGGAGGTTATTAAATGTTAAGAGAAAGAAAGTAGAGGAAAACAGAAACGATCACGAAAGATATTCTACCATTGATTTAAAGACAGGCGGAAGATAAGGAGACAGGGGAGGTGATGAATGCATAGTGATGGACAGACAAGTCCAGTTAAATGTCAAGGGGCAAAATAGATCTGGCTGAATGGACAGTGTGCAGAAATAGAAAGACAAGTGTTAAAAGAACGTTGGATTTGCAGAAAGAAAAAAAAAATTCAGGCAGAAATTCAGGTTGTGCAAGGTTTGTTGTATCAAAACAAAAGAAGAGTCAATGATAGTTAAAGAGGAAAATAAATAAATAAATGAATAACAGGGGAAAATGTGTATTTTTTAATGCGAGAGACGTTTTGCCTACCTTTCCGAAACTCAATAAAAGGTTCCAGTGTATTCCAATCAGAAAAATTGACCAGTGTCATCAACAAGATTTACGAGAGTGGAAAAATCCCAGAGGATCTGGCTAAGACCATATTTTATTGCAATACCAAAGGAGCGTTATGCGAGGGACTGCGAGATACACATAATAATAAGTCTTATGAGTCATGTTACAAGAATAGTTCACAGAAATAATCCTTTTGAGAGAAAGGAGCAGGATGAAATCTGAGATCAGAAGAGAATAATTTGGAATCGTTGAAGACTTTGAGGACAGAAATGCCATATTTGACTTAAGAATAGTTACAAAAAGAGCTTTCGAAATGCAAAACGACGTTTACATTTGTTTCCTTGATTTCACAAAAGACTTGGATAAAGCACAAAAACAAAGCTGTTTAAAGTTTTCATATCTGAAAATTACATTCTGCTCAATTTTTTTTCGACGACTCTGCATGGTAAAGATATTCTTAAGTATGGGTGGTGAGTTCAGAAAGTATAGAAAGGAAAAAGTGTAAGTGTAAGACTAGGATGCTTGATGTACCGTAGTCTTTTAAATTATTCCAGTAAAATTATTCTAAGGGAGCTGAAAGTGAAATATCCTAAACGTTTGTGGACAGAACATAAATAATTTATGGAATGAAGATGACAGTTTTACTTGTTGAAACAGTGGAAGACTTTAGGAAACTGCTATAAGTAGCAGTCAGAGAAGGTGAAAAGAAGGGATTATCAATTAGTTTCAAGAAATCAGAATGTATGGTTGTCTCGAAGAAGAAAGAAATCCCGTGGTGAAATTTGAAGGATCAAAGAATCAAACAAGTGCCTCATTCAGTTATGTATAGAGAGAAATATCACAGAAAATTCAAAATGCACAACAGAGATAAAATAGGATTGGAATTGCAAAAAAGTGTTTCAAAACTAAATAACATCCTAAGAAACACATCACTAAGTATTCAGACTAGGTTGCTATGTTAACTGTGTGGTGATGTACAATAGCAAAAGCTTTGAGAATAACTGCGGAGATGAAAAAGTGTTGGGAGAGCTGTGGAATGTTTTTCTTAAGGCGAATAATAAGGATACCTTGGATGGACTGGGAAACCAATGAAGAGGTGTTGAAAAGGGCTGGAATATGTAGAACTTCACTTTTGGAGATAAAAATAAGGCAGGTGAGGTTTATAGGACAAATATTAAGAAAGAATGGGATGAAGAACTTGGGACTTGTTGGCCAAATTGAAGGAAAGAGGTGCAGTGGAAAAAGACAAATACTGTAGATGACCAGTTTAAACAAATGGATATGAGAACGAGGTAGAAAGTACCAAAAGGTGACGCAGGTTTGGACGGCTAAGGACTGAGCACAATGTCATTGCATGACCATCTTATGTCGTTAGAAATGCCACCTAGAAGAAAAGTAAGTGCAACCTTACGTTTCCGGATCATTTTGTTTCAGGGTGACTGCATCTTTACAATTGTTATACTATTACTCTACCGAAACTGTTTTGACAATGCTGTTGTTATTCGCCAATTTGATTTGCGTAGTTAAACAGAATGACGTTTTATACTAAAAGGATAGTGTTTGCAGTTTTATAATTATTTTGTATGACTGTTGTTCACGCAGTATGTAAAGGTTTATAAAGTAGTTGTTTTTAGATAGCTACATGGGGGTTGCCAGAACTTTATGCTAGAAACTGCCAAGTGAATGTGAGGGTTTAGCAAATATAATTGGAGAGAAAGTAATAGCAAAGAAGTGTTATACTTTGGCTGTGGTTACCCACGATGGGATTAAATGTCGTTAATTTTATTAAGTTTCCCATTTACGCACCCTTTAAAAGATTATACCTCACCCCCTAACACAAAATACAGCAAATTTCACGACACATTCGTAAAAGCTAAGCCCATACCAACCAAGTGAAGAAAGCCAATCAGATTTTTCAGCTGCGTTGCACTGCCATAAGGGCTACAGTCAGTCATGCCTTGAAAAACCAGTATGATGTATTCCGTGCCTTTTTGAAAAAGTCGTTGGCGTCCAGAGACAGATTGTGACATCAGAGATTACAATTGATTGCTAGTTAACTAGTTAATTTTTCTTTTACAATGTAAACAGTTAAATAAGTTATTTTAATTTGCGTTTAACTTGGAATATTCTTCAGGTTTGAGCTTCGTATTGACGGAATGATTTTGAAAGAAGATTTTAGTGCAACGAAAGAAACACTTGAACCAAGTATATCTGTACTGAAGAACGCAACAAAAGGTGAGAGCACAATTCTGATCTATTAAGTGCCCAAGTAACACGCAGTGGATTAGAGGGGTAGCACTATTACATTCTAACTGTAGGATTCCAGGTTTGGTTCCATGAGCGGACTGATGGACAGTAGACAGACGTACAGAAAACTCACAAAAGGCTATTGGTTGATGTCAAGTCGGGGACCAGCCACAGAATTTCTCACTTCTTGTAGAAAATCCCCTGCGTAAGACATACTCAAGTCCAAAAACAATAGAGAAGGGACTTAAAAGCAAAAAGACTATGATAAAAACTCATTATTTGTGGTAAGCAATTTCAAGTAGTCGAAATTGATAGCTTAAGTAAATATTTCGGAAACAATCACCGAAGTTAGATGGGTTTTGAGAAGGAAAAGTTTTAAAAATAGTTATCCATAAGATGCTGTAAAATACAAAACGCTAGGATGCTATGAAATATAAGATAACTTTAAACTTGGCCATTTTCTCCGAAAGCGAAAATTCCAACAGGTTGCCGGGTATTTTTGTCAATTGACAGTGTTATTAGGAATAATTAGTGTCCGAGGATTTTTCTTGTGGGAGGTTTTATTGTTTATTGTGATGCTTTCATAATTCCAAGCAAGTAGTTATTAATAGGGTTTAGTTTTTTATACCTGTATTTGACAGCTTGTGGGAAAAGAAAAAAGGAACATAATAACATGAAGATGTAAATCTGAAAGAAAAACAGAATTTTATACAAACAGGATTTGTAATATTTCTACACATTCATTTCATACCCAAAACACAACTAGGTTGGGGCTTAACAAATTTTAATGTCATATTTGAATTAACAAAGATATATAGATGCAGGTTTGAGCAATAAATGTTTTAACTTCATACGGGAAGTCCTTTAATAAGCTTGAAAAGCCAATAAACTAAAATGTACTTTTACATTGTGAATCATCTAACCTAGCTATACGGTCTTAAATTCAACCGGTCAGCTTCTTCCCTTTTGACGTCGGGATATCTTTATTTGTTTCTCTAACTCTTTACAGATGTATTACATTTTGTTATAGTGGTTTGGTTTATCGCCCCTTCAACAATATATTTCGTGTATGCACGTTAAACGATAGACAAATTAGGCGTCTTAACTAATAGAAGAAATCTGATTTAGGTTGCTACATCGCCTTATAAATTAGTGCTTTACCTCGCCAGTGAGAAAAGATGACGGACATTTAGATGCACATAAAGATTCAATCGAGAATTTCGTTATTTTTACGTTATGAGTGCCACAGAATTGGAATAGTAGAAACGCATCTAAAAAGCTCAGGAAAACTCGTTGTATTCCATGGATAAGGTGTTCTTATGTTTGTTACAACCAATGTGTTCTATTATTCATGTTTTCTCTGTACGCAGATGTATGTTTATTTTAAAAAATGGAAAGTAAGACTTTGTCATCTTCAACATCAAATTCTTTCCAATTCTAGGTTACGGGGTTTTCAATATTTTGGTTCAATTTTTGAAATCTTTTCTTTACTACAGGACTCCTTGAAAGTGAATTGCTGCCCGAAATTCTTAATCTCATTCTCAGAGTTGGAAATTTTTTGAACTATGTAAGTATTGGAAGGTTTCACACTAAGATAGTAAAAAGAGTTTTGTGATAATCACTAGTGCTTAGAATTTAACAAAACTAACTTGGTTCGAGGTAGAAATTAGAGATGTCATATTTTAACAGGCGGTAAAATAGTCTTAACATCTGGTTTGAAAAACCAGTCAGCCATGGTTCACATGGTCCCCCAGAATCGCTTGCAGAACAGTAAGTTTTTAGATCGCCGTGTTATTCTGCTATAAAACTAAAGTTTAAAATAGTATCCTCGTTTACAAAGAAAAATGATAACGTGCTTTGACCACTAAGTACAGTGCGGAAATCTAATCCACTTGCTCCATGGGAAAGGGGAGCGTTGAAAAGCATCTGGCGGTACACAGGAAAAAAGCCGATTCAATAACTTTAAAAAGTATATTTACCATGAAATCCATTTTTTTCCGCTCAACTCCAATCCACCGAGTTATTGAATACCCATCTGACATGTGATTTACTGAAATCATTGATCACAAAAATGTTTTTTCAATAACTAACAACGTACGACTTTAGACAAGTAAAAAAATCAAACTACTTTCAAGGGAAACTACATCTAATGAGTTCTAACTTTTAAAAGCCTCATTATTTGTAGGTTTATTTACTAAAAAGCCTAAAAATTATTTTAAATAGTTATTTTAATCATAGTATATTTTTGTACATTAAACCAAGCAGCTTTCTTATGATCATTATGGGCAAACAAACAGCGGACATATTATTAAAAATATTATAGCATAATTTGATGATAACAATAATAATTTTGTTTAGGATTAAAGATGGGCATTTTCTTTCTGGCATTCGAAAGGTTTACAGAAAGAAACCACGTATTTTAAATGTTACATATGAATAATATTGTTTTTATCTTTCATACTCCATTTGTTATTGTAACATTATTATTGATGTATTTCTGTGCGTAGTTTATGTATGTACATAAAAATAACGGGCTTTGATATGGTCATTTTGCGCAAACAAAACACAGGCGTACTTCATCAACTTTATTCCTGTTGGATTAAAAACGTTATTTATTGACAGCGGTTAAATGCATTCCCTCACAACAGTCGTATGAAAAACCTCACTTCATTGAAATCACTAAAATGTGAATGTCATTAGGCCATTTTTTCATGAACGAAATCCGTTTATAACATTTTCTTTTAGTTCAAATGGCTTTTGTGCAAAAGTAGCTGCGGCCTCTTTCTGGTAAATAAGATGGCTACCAGAAGCTAATCATTCCGTTTGTAGGCTGTTACCTATGTTTTACCTGTAGCATTAAAGAAGTAAATACCCTTTTAGTTTTATTGATATCAAACAAATACACATGAACTGAGAAGAACTGACAAGAATACCTCATTTGTTGCAGGTCAATAGAAATAAAGTTAACAATAGATACGTTTACATAACCAAAGAAAAAATTATGCAGGAACTGTACATGTAGTTAAGTGAAAAATCCTGTAATTTACAGTTAATTAATTGGTTGAGGTATTCTCCATACAAGACACTGAGCACGTGGTCTTAAATTAAAAAAGGCTTGTGGATAACAAATAACAATAACTGCAGCTCAGAGTTTTTACATTAAAATGAAATAAAAATATATTAAATAATAAAATTAGAAATAAAAAAGACAAACATTTAAATTTTTGAAGAAATTAGGATGAATGTGAGAGCATCATACACAGATAACCATTTTTATGTAGATTATTCTAGATTTCGGGCAAGATACAAAAATATCTATTGGTATGTTATCGTGAGAAAAATAACAAAAGCTACCACATTTCTATGTAACAATATATGAGAAAAAAGTAGAGGACAACAACAGCGTGATAAAGTAATTTTAAAAAGTGTTTTGAAAATTGCCCAGCACATCATAGATGCTATTGCAATTGTATCTAGTCTTTTTGTCCATTTATCATGTACGACTTTCAAGTACTGATCGATTTTATGGAATAAACAGGTGCAGAGTATTCTCATTAATATGCATGGAATAATCCATTAAGTATTTTACTTATTTACGAATTGAGTACAACAATATATTTTTCTGTGTGTGCAAGTCAGTTGACACAACGACTTGAGGGTTGGTTCAGCCATTTGACTTAACTACCATTACGATACCTTTAAAAATAGACTGGATGCTGGCACTATTTAAGCATCGGCTGAATGATAAATCTGCTGGTATGAACAATATATAGCAAAAACAACCTTCAATAAAAGGGTCTAAAGCAATTAGTTGGCTTTACCTGGCCAAAACAATAAAGTGAACTGAGATCATGATTTTGACTTTTTTGGTAATCTCGACATAACGGTGAAAGAGACCAAAGCAATCAGTAAGCTTTACTTGGACGAAACAGTATATGTGACTGCGTCATAACTAAAGCTTAGTATACCAGTTTTTGTGCTTCTTACGTGAAAGGAGACTCGTTTTTAGAATAGGTGTTTTACATCATTGAAAATCAAATATTTTTTTCTGCGGCTGCAATGGATTAGTGGCCAAGTTTGAAAAATTTGATTATTACAGGTTAAAATCCAAAAGGGTTCAGAAATTTGTAGCTTCAGTAGCTCTTTGCTCTTTTTTATGGATATGCACGTTTACTAATGTGTTGGTTATCGATTGTAAGTTAGATTTATGTACAAAGGAACCAGTGAACTTTTTCACATTACGCATTTCATTAGGAAGACCAGAACTCCTGTATTGATTTTTTTATGACCTTTGCTTTATGAATGTGTATATATATATATATATTAATTATAGTAATTTTTCACTTTTCTACAATTCCAAATCAGTTCTACCAGTATTATATTTTTTTGACTTTAAAGCTGTTTCCTAACACCTCATCACTAGGTCGTTGTTATTTTGCTTTTTTATTGTGTATCGTGCAGTTTAATGTTAATACGCATATTAAAGAAGATGATGGTGTTGTTCACGAGACTTTTAGTTATGTTATCTATTGTTTTCATGCATTTGATTGTTTCTTTTCACATATTTATTACTTAAGGGAACTTTTGCTGGTAATGCAGATGGTTTCAAAATTAGTTCCCTTCTCAAATNATGTGTTGGTTATCGATTGTAAGTTAGATTTATGTACAAAGGAACCAGTGAACTTTTTCACATTACGCATTTCATTAGGAAGACCAGAACTCCTGTATTGATTTTTTTATGACCTTTGCTTTATGAATGTGTGTGTGTATATATATATATATATATATATATATATATATATATATATATATATATATATGCACCAAACTGGACGCAGCAATGGTTTGGTTTGCACGTAATTTTTCACTTTTCTACAATTCCAAATCAGTTCTACCAGTATTATATTTTTTTGACTTTAAAGCTGTTTTCTAACACCTCATCACTAGATCGTTGTTATTTTGCTTTTTTATTGTGTATCGTGCAGTTTAATGTTAATACGCATATTAAAGAAGATGATGGTGTTGTTCACGAGACTTTTAGTTATGTTATCTATTGTTTTCATGCATTTGATTGTTTCTTTTCACATATTTATTACTTAAGGGAACTTTTGCTGGTAATGCAGATGGTTTCAAAATTAGTTCCCTTCTCAAATTGACTGATACACGTGCAAACAAACCAAGAATGAATCTTTTGCACTATATTGTTGAGGTAAATTAATGTTTTAAACTCTTGTGTATTGCGGATGATAAGATGTTTAATTATTTTTTTGATTCTAGCTAGCTTTTCGAGTTGTTGTCCACCGAAGCGAATGCGTTCGATAAGGAAAGTAGTTGTAAAACAGCAACACTTGGTATCATATCAAAAACGACATTAAAATGTAGCTGCCTATTTATTATTCACAAGCACAAAATGTCATGGTAAACTTCAAGGCGTTACGCGGGGCTTTTTATAAGTAGAAATAGCAAAAGAATGAAATTTCTTTCACTGTAATATGTAGTTGAAACATAAAGTTAAAGCAGGCCTCCCTCTAAAAGAGAAGTAGTTTGAGTAATACTTTGTGAGTCATTAGTTATGAGTGTAAGCTCTGTACGACAAAGTGATTTGCATTTGCGCAAACCAGCCTAAAGATCAGCAGGTTTGGTTGATTTTATATCAGAAGGAGTGGGCGTGAAAAGAAATTCTCCATATGAGAGGTGGCAGGCGTACAGATGTTCCTTTCTTTGCATTGATTCGCATACCGGGTAATTGTCAAAAATATTCCTCAGATAATTTGATCACAGTATATCATAAAGGCTCAAAAGTCATTTTTACAATGTCTTTCGAGCTTATTTGCACCAACATGCTATTTGCAATGAACATTCTGGAAAACTGCGTGGAATTTCCCACAGTGGGTATTCATGTCATTAACTTCTGCTGACATTTGATGGAAGGAAACAAAACATTCAGGGACAAAAAAGCTTACACTAAATAACAATTTGATAACTTTAGCTGATGTTTTCCTATCAGTTTATTACTATAGTAAAAATGTTTTTGTGAAAGAAGTTATTGCTTTTCCGAAAGGAAAATTTAGTGACGTTACTGTGAAATTCTGAACAGAGACGTTTTAAATAAAGAAAAGAAAAATTAACCGTCAATTCTCTTTGGCCTTCAGCTGTCATCCTTCCAAGATTGGTATACTTTATTATCCCGGCAGCATAATTAAACCAAGGAAATCAACTTCGATTATAGAAGCGAGGTGAGGTTCCTAATTTAGTTCAGCTAATGGAGTCGATAAAGTCCTTAAGATTAAAATATTTACTCGGGCTGGAAGTAGCCCGAGTATTAAATTCGAGAGTGTTCGTCGTGTTCTTCATCGCCAAAATGCAGTCACGTGGTCAACAACAGATGTGACGTAGTCGAAAATCACCAAACAAAAATTTATTTCTAAACAAATCTTTAACAAAGTCAGCCCGAGTTCACGCACCTATGCGTCTAGTTACTATTGAGAAGTGAAAGCTGTTCTGGTACTGTGAACATTAAAATGAGACGAGCTCAGCTACAAGTCTGCAAAGACCTTAGTATTTTATTTCTTATTTCTCTGGTGGAAGTCAACCTTAACACGTTATCACCTTTACAAAAGCGCTTTCATAAAAACATTATAGAATATAATTTATATAACTTTTAAATATAACTTTTAAACGATATAACTTTTTAAAAATTGCTTATCTTTTTAGAATTTTTGTTTCGTTTTTCGATGGCCCAATTAGAAGAAATTTATCATTAACAAACAAGCTTAGGAATTTTAGCAATTTTATCAGAAATGTCGTGGCCAGTTTTAACATCTAGTGAAAGAAATTAATACATGCCAGCTAAACATTCTCGTGGTTCTCGTTCAAAGTATCTGGTTAATGAAATCCCCCCTCCACCCACCTACCCAACACAAATACTAACAATTCCTTCCTCTCTATTGAGAAATACTCAAGGTTTGCATTTGACCCAACTACACTACCCCAGTTGGACAAACTCGGCCTTTGCTGTGAAGTTGGTGTGTTGATTTTCTTTGGAGTTGGTGAAGATTATATTTTTTCAGAGATTGGTTTTACTTACGTGGTGCACCCAGACCCAGGAAAATCAATTTACTGTTGCATTAGCGAGAATTTTCCACTGGTTTGTCTTTTGTGTGACATGTTGCCACCACCATATCTGTGACCATCAGGTATCCAATCTGTATTCACAAGGGCATTCAAAAACAAAAAGCTAATATTAAAAATGAAAACTAGCAATGTATCTTTTTATACTGCTGCTGTCAGTGATAATAAATCCCAAGTAGTTGATTTGAAGATTTTTTGACTTGAAAAAAACCTCCTACAGATTGGCTTGTTTTCTTTATCTGTTTGTCTGACTCTCTCTCTCTCTCTCTCTCTCTCTCTCTCTCTCTCTCTCTCTCTTTCTCTCTCTTTCTCTTTCTCTCTTTCTCTTGCTTTTTTTTTTT
>RDPX01000131.1:498260-674899 GCA_003991215.1 Morbakka virulenta | reverse complement strand
TTTGTCTTGTTTTCTTTATCTCTTTGTCTGTCTCTCTCTCTCTCTCTCTCTCTCTCTCTCTCTCTCTCTCTCTCTCTCTCTCTCTCTCTCTCTTTCTCTTTCTCTCTCTCTCTCTCTCTCTCTCTTTCTTTCTTCCCCGGTTTTCTGACTTCTTTTTCTTGTTGTTTCTTTTTGTTTATCTCTGGCTATAGCTATATTTTGTTTCTTATTCATTATGGTATAAACTGGTGATGAAATAAGGCAACATTTAATACGGAGTTTATTAGTAGTCCTAAGTAAGAGAATTTCTAATTATGAAGTAATATAATCTGAAAATATAACCTTGAGGTAGCTAACATTTGACTACTGACTATGCCTGTCAAAGACTTTGTACTGTTGTACTGTTGTTTGTGTCGAATTGTTTTTGGAAGTAAGTTAATAACGCCACTTTTCGCCCCGGTCACCAGCGTTTGATATGGAACCTACACCTTTTCTTATAGGGTTTAACCTCACTAAGATCGTCACTTTACTTTTCAATCAGGCCATTCTCATTCACAAGCATCGAGAGGAAGAAAAACTGTAAGACTGTTAAAGGAGAGGATCCGATATGAAAGGCAGGGCTTCATAAATGATATGGTTACGAGAGCAGTTAGCTCACTTGGGAGATGAGACAGAATTGAACACCACTGGTGCCAGGTTAAATTCAGTTTGATACAAGATACTCTGTGCTAAGTTTATGGTTGTTTGTTTTTAACTTCAGTTAAATTTTCACGACCATGACTGAAGTTTAATTTTCGTTGTTTTATTATTTTTATTTGACAGGTAGCGGAGTCAAAGAAAGATGATCTCCTTGAATTTCCGTCACGAATGAAACTGCTTCATGCTGCCACCAAGTGAGTAGTTAGATTTAAATAAACTCTGTTGTTAACATCACAAACATTTTATAGTAAAATGGTGTTTCCGTAACGTACTGCTGGCCTAGATGATAACTTCTACGTAGTTTTAAATAGTGAAAACTGTGAAGCATTTAGTATAACTTACCACCTTTGTAAACATTCGTTTGCTTGGACATTAGCGCTGACACCTATGTTTGTTTGTTTTACATTTTTCAAGGTGTTGTGAAAATTATACTATCTAAAGTACTTTTTGTTTGGAAAAGCACTTTAAAAGAGGTTAATAGTAATGCGATAAAAAGTATCACCAAGCTCTCTAGAGATTAGTTGGCCAGATTGGTTCCCATATTATTGAGGTTTTTTGTGTGAGATATCGATTTTAGGGTAGCAGTATTTAT
Source organism: Morbakka virulenta (assembly GCA_003991215.1). Taxonomy (NCBI): domain Eukaryota; kingdom Metazoa; phylum Cnidaria; class Cubozoa; order Carybdeida; family Carukiidae; genus Morbakka; species Morbakka virulenta. Next base: position 673,629 of record RDPX01000131.1, on the reverse strand, counting down.
TTGCTGCGCAAATACATAATACGGCAGAAACTAACAAAGATTTAGTACTGAGTCTATTTTTATTGACACCGAAAAAAATCCAAAACACTAAATTCATTACTGTTGGAGTTTTTCTACTATTGTACTGAACTTTAGGGCAACGTTGCCCTTAGGAAGCGTCCGTGTGCTTAAATAATCTTCAAACCAGGGAGAGTGAAGGAGAAGAGAAAGGTGGACAGAAAAATAGAAAGAGCATAAGTACTTTTTCAGTGTCTAATTTCATATTTGATATGCTTAAATTGTGGAGCACAAACGTTTGTTGTCAATACATGACAGGTTTTTGTTATTCAGTTTTGTTATTTTTAGGACTTGTGGCGGTTCAGCCTCATTCTTGAGTTAATTTTTTGATTTCAGAATACCTAACAAGCAAGCTTTGCTTGGTTGATATCAATGTGATACTAGCTGACCATTGCATTGTATTGCAACCTCATTATACTCATATATAAATCCAGCAAATAGATCCTAAAATTTTTAAGTGGTAAAATTTATCTTTTTGATCAATAACATTTCTTATTGGTGGAGTGATTAAGGTGCTTAAGTAGCAATCTGAGCTCTTTGTGGCTGCAAGTTTCACATTTGTTCGGAACGATTTCTTTACAGGGCGTATACTTTATTTTTATTTTTTTGGATACTAAAATAAAAGGAGCAACACAATGATCGCATGATTAAATTGTCAAATGGAACTAAAGAATATTTGTCAGAAGGTGCCTTCTGCCGATTTAACGGTAAACAAGTGAATTGGTACAAGCATGGTTTTGAAGAACTTCCCTGTTAATAGTTATGTACAGTTGAACTATTTCGAAACAGAAGATTGTATAGTAAATCCTCAGATCCATTTAAACTTTACTACCCAATCTTCAAATTACGCTCATTATTTATGTGGTGCGACTCGAGACCAGGTCGTACCTTTAGAAGTCAGGTTGATTTTTTCAATACCCTTATTTCGCGAATTTTTAGAATTCTCTATCATTTTGTATGCATATCTTGTGCGAGTAAGAAGTTGCATTGCTACAGTTTACAGTTTGACTCGGTCTTGTGTCAACAAACCCATGAAAAAATTAAATTAGCGTGTTAGACATTTTATCTGTTAAAGAAAAGGCGTAATTCGTACACGGGGCCCCACGTATATAACTTCTCTGTGCCTCTAATACCTTGCGAAAAGCTCCTTTAATATGCCGGACGCTCACCTTTAGGAGCAAAAGGTATCATCACTTAACCTTCTATGACAACCAACAGGCAGCATCTCGTTCTTGAAAGCTATTATATTTGGGTGTCACCTTGTGTAAGATAGGTCTTAATCATTACAACAGGAGAGAACGTTGTGAGTGAAAGATCGTGGCATATGAAAAAAAGAATTCTGGTCACTCACTACTCTAAAGGGTGATTATTGAGAAAATGTTTTGTCAGCATTACGAGAAGTGTCATACGTTTTAGGAAAATATTTCAGAAAGCAGAAATTTGACAGATTCCACCAGTAAAAAATACTTTTAAAATATTTATACAGAACTTCGTACTACATATATTCAAGAAAAAGGAAGGCTTGGTAGTAAATATTTTTCTGTTTTGTTATGTAAAATTTGTGGTGTTCGACCAAGTTCAAAAACGTGGATACTTGTTGTGAAAGAGCAGCGTATGACTTGATAAGAGAGATCCATCATTTTTTAATCAGTCTTTGGAGTGTTACGTGTGTGCGAGTATTTTATGCACCTTATTGTTGCTCAGGTTTCATCAAAATTTATCTCATTGCTGTTTAGATATACAATCGATGGTCTCCAAAATGAACTGAACGGTCTAAAGAAAAGTGTCAGTGCACTTGATAATGGTGTTAAGAAGTCAGACGAAGACATAAAGTTAATTTTTGAAGACTTTTTAAAAGTAAGAAGAAATATTGATTAGCATTTGCGCAACAGGTTTCATGAGATTTCGGGACAGCGGCGTTGAAACTACATTTTTTGTTCATTTTTGTTATTGTTGGATAAGTCCATTTTCCTGGTATTTGTATGCATTTTAAACAATCACCCCTAGTGATAAATGTTAAACCAATTTGCCCGTTTTACTCACAGCGGAAATAAACGCTGGCCAGGATAAGCTGCGAAGAGGGTTGTCACTAAGGGTGGGACACCAGTTGGTAAATAATTTTTTAAATTTCTGTTCTAAAATGTTATTGATTAGGTACTGATAAAACTGCCTCCCAAAAAAATTAAATATTACTGTAATTAGATCACAGTATTTTTTTATTGGTACTAGGGTTATAAATCCAGTAATCAGTATTGATTTTTTAACTGAGGAATTAACCCAATGTTACTGTTATCCACGTCGATACTCCCAAATTTAGCGTTTTTAAAAAGTGCACAGGGTGTAAGCAAAGGAGAAGCACTGAAGCTCCACGGCTACCCTTTGGTTTCAGCCATGATTTCATGACTGAAGATCACTTTGAATTCCTTAAAAGGCAGTTGGTTGGTGTCCAAAAAGGTACCTGGCTAAGAAATTGCTTATTTCTTTAGTAAAGCTCTTCACCACGAAACATATCAAGCCCAGTGGATGACAAATGACTCTAAAGCGGAAACAAATATTGAGTTTTAGCAGAAGTGACATCTAATGGACTGACTAGGGGTATCAAGTTTTTAGCATTTTTCTTTGCAATAAATAGGGCGGTGGATTAAGATGCATGTGTATGCAATGCCATGGATTACACATTCTCACTGTGTATACCTAGCATATTTTTTATTTCATTATGAAGAAATATCGAGGGGGAATGTAAATATTCTGATGACAGTAAGCCACTAAATATTAGATGCCTCAAAGACATGTCACAGTAAAATATTAAAACTTGCTTGCTTTTTTCTCTGTGTGTTACGTTGAATTGTCTGCATACCCTCCATTTTGTTTTGCTTCCATTGATTTACTCTACTAACAGTGCCAGTCTTCAGCCGACTGATACTGACAAGGCTCAAGTCAGCGGTGGATGACATCCTAAGAGAACCGCAAGCTGCCTTTAAAGAGAGAAGTGCATGGATTGAACAGATATTCACACCGAAAAAAATAATCGAACAGAGCCTTGAATTTCAGGAAGAGCTGACCATAAATTTCATCGATTTCAAGAAGGCTTTTGACAGTATTCATCGACCATCAATATTGAAAATTCTTTAACATTATGGCACAGCTGTGAAATAAATCAACCTAATAAAAGTTCTGTATGAAAATCCAACATGCAGCGTGAAAACCTCTACTGGGAAAACGGTAGGATTCGAAATCTTTCTGTCGTAAGGAAAAGATGCATCCTGTCGCCATTCCTTGTCGTGACAGCAATAGACTTTGCCATGACCAGAGCCATGTCAAACCCAAACTTTGGCCTCCCATGGGATCACAAAAGGAAGATAACAGGTTTAGACTTAACGGGTAACATCGCATTATTAGAAAAAAGTGACAGTACATGCCAGGCAATGACATCCAGTCTACAAGAAAAAAGTGTAAAGGTGGGCTTCGGTATCAGTTAAGGCAAAACAAAAATCACGCGCATGGGCCCAAACTCACCACAGCCTGTTACCATTAATCATGTTCCTCTTGAAGAAGTAGAAAGTTTCCCATATCTAGGAAGCATAGTAGCATCTGCTGGCGACGTTGAACCAGACATACAAGCCAGACTAAGCAAAGCCAAGGGAACCTTCGAACGGATGAGGAAAATTTAGAAAACAAACACCATCTTCCTTCAGATCAGCTCAAACTATATATGTGGATAGTGGCGACCACTGGTATAATTGCCTGTGAGACATGGAAGATCACCAGCAAGATTGAAAAGAAATTAGATGTGTTTCACTAGTGTAATCTACGGCGTATAATAGGAATAACATGGAAAGACCACATTACGAATGAGGAAATGCTTGAGCGAACAAGGCAAAAAGGGGTACACATAATAGTAGCCCAGAGACGTTGAAAAGTAGCAGGCCACATCCATCGCCTACCACAAGAGGGATTTGTAAGACATGCACTCAGCTGGTATCCAACAACAGGACGAAGGAAAAGAGGCAGGCCGAAAATAACATGGCATTCTACATATAAAGGAGACTTAAAGTCGAGAACAACCCTACCAAAAAAAGGAAACTCCTTGGGTCAACAGATGGTGCCACCTTGCTGCCCATTGTTCACAGGACGGAAGGACCAAAGATAAGGCAAGGAAAGATAAGGTCAATCGCCTGCTTTGAAAACGATATTCAGGGAAACATAACCAGAGAAAAGTCATAGGCTGTTGTGTAACCATCTTTTGCGTTACTTAAAAGTGGGCTCCTCTTATGTCAGAACCAATCCCAAAAACCGAAACACTGTGACGCCAGAAACAACATAATGAGGAATATCCCATATTTTTTTAATGTGCGTACCTCAAATCTTACCACATTTACAATCGCACAATACTGAGACTTAGCTATACATAACAGAAGCGGTCTTTAGAGTGACTTGGCTTTTATATCACAAATGTATTTAAAGAGTGTCGTATTTCTTTATTTTCTTTATCCTAGAGTGCAAACAAAGACGTGGAAGATCTTGAAAAAAGTCTCAATGATATCAAAGACCTTTCAAAAGACTTTGCAATTTATTTGTGTGAGGATCCAAAAAAATTCAAGCTAGAGGAAGTACTTAGTGTATTTCGAATATTTTGTGATAACTTGGCCAAAGCGAAGGAGGTAAGGATGCAAATTGCTCTACAATAGAACCACTTAAGGCATAAACTGTTAGTTAGAGAGCAAGGATTCCGCCTGATGACGTGGAGATTAAATTTGTCTCCTAAACAATTCATCTAGGTCTTTTTGTATTATTATTAGAGGGTTTTTTGTGATAGTTGTAGGAAGGCGCTTCAGTTGAAAATTCTGTCCCTTTTCTCTCATTCTTTATGACTTTAGTTGAAATTTTGTTAAGCAATGCTAAAAACGGATGCACTAAACCTCAATCAAATATTTACTTTGTCGCCATAAGTAATGACATACGTAACCCAGTGAATTAGTGAATTAGAGAAGATCTATTTTTGATGAAATGACCTTCAAGCACAATGTGATTTAAATGCAGACCTCGAATGCTTTTTTTTGCTGGCACTTTGCTGGACCAGGACGCCAGCATAATCAAAGAGGGTAATTTTCAATACCAAAAACAGAGAAAGGATCGAAGAAGCCTGCCAATATTTGTGATTGATTGCTGAAAACAAGGAATTTCACATTCTCTTGCCTCTGGTTGTGCGCTTGGCCAGGAGTGACCCATCTAGGGATTAGTGGGGTTTTGTATGGAATGCAAACATTTTTTTTAACTATCCGCCCTTTGTTTCGTAGGAAAACGATCAATTTAAAAAGCAAGAAAAGAAAAGGCTGGAAAGGGAACAAAAAATGAAGGAGCAACAGGGAAAAAAACCAAGCGTAAAGAAGAAGGGAACTCCGTTGCCTGATGATACATGTATTATAGACCGGCTATTGGACGAAATTAAAAAAGGATTTCCCTTGAAGAAACAGAGCATTTCTGATTCAGAACTGAAAAAAAGCACCAATAGCATATCTAGTGGTCCAAAAGCCTCAGAGGATTCATTGGCTTCTGGTCCACTAAAGCATACGCCAGGTTAGTGTATCCTTCATTCCATTTTTCTAAACATTGTTAATTTCATTTACTACAATTGTTCGTTGATACAGGAATGTTTTTGCATTACAGATCTATACCAAAGACCCGTGTAACACGATAGCAAAAGCTTAAGCATTGTAAAGATCCATGGCGTAATTATCATTCCATTCAAGGCAATTGCCCCATATTGTACAGCCTGTCTACAATTACGCTCGTTTAAATGCACTTGACTTTTCTAATGGATAAGAACCGTGAAAGGGATAATGCTACAAAGCAAATGGAACTATTAAGATATGACAGAAAAAACCCACAAGAAAAGCAAAAAGAAGAAGGTTAATTATGTCAAGATATTAGAGTTAATCTTGGACTTTCAAAACATTCAAGTCAAAAAATGTAGGAAAGCACTCAAACTCCAAAGAGTTCTACACTCTTTTAGTCCGAGGGAAAGAATCATAGAAAGATCTAAGACAATGAGGGACAACAACTTCATGACAATGAAGACGTTGAGAGGAAAGAGTCTCACGAGATGCAACAAATTGAGATGTTACAAATAAGACAAGCTTATCAGAACACTTCCCAAGGTTATACCAATAGAAAAGACTAAGATACGTTACATTCTGTTGACGAGACAAAGGTTGAAGAAAAGTAGCAAGATTTGAACTGCCCAGTTTCAAACTCATCTTTGAACTCGATCAAGAACGCCAAGAGACGAGGGATCACCAGATGGCAATAGTACTCCATGCAAGGGTGGATGGTAGATTTTTAGGGATACAAGGTGATCTCAGGCGTAAGTCAATCTCTAGAACGATACACAATACAAAGAGCCAACCCTTATAGTAGAAGTAGAATAGCTAATAGCTTGAATGTAATAACCCCAAGAAAGACCTGGATAAATGACAAACCAAGCATCCTCGTTATTGAATATTCGTCAAGAGCAGAGGAACCCTCACCGGGGTTAAAACCAGAATGATACTCTATGATAAAGGCTCAGCATTCTACTGAATGACATCAGTTTCGTTTAAGCCACATTTAAAGGAACCAGTTACTTTCTTCTCCATTTTCTGATACCCTGAAAGTCAGATTCTAAATCCTGCTAGTTGGACTTCTTTCTGTCGAATTGCCTTGTGGTCAGGTTCAGAGTACAGAGTACCGTTATCAGCATAGATGCTGATAACCTAAAGAAAATTACCAGGAAGATCATTGATGTAAAGAAGGAAGAGAATTGGATCAAAAATAGACCCTTAAGGAATGCTAGCATCAATGGAATACTTATAAGATGTAATTTCATCCAATGTGACACGAATTTTACGGTCTGAGAGAAAAGGCTGAAAAAAGACCCTTTGACAAATTCCATAGCTAGAAAGCTTATGAATCAAGCCAGTGCGCCGCATCTTATCAAATACCTTTGAAATATCAAGCACTATAGCTCTTCCTTCACCATACTTATCCATAAACCTATAGAAAGAGACCAAGGTTTTGCAAGAATTCTACTATTGCATTGTTGAAAACATGTTCAAAGACCTTACTAATGACAGAAAGAAGACTTGTAGGTCGATATTTGTGAGGGCCAGATGGATCACTTGAATTCTTGAAGACCGGAATAACATCCGTTTAAAAACACCAGAAAACACCGGGTAGGAAGGGTCAAAAATTTAACTTGTAGACCCTCGTTTGATTAAAAACCGTTGCAACAGGAAATTGCATTTATCTTTCCTATACCCTGATTTTATTGTGTAGTAAAGTTGATTGTCTTAATTTGATTTAATAAAGTCCTATTTTTTATTATTTTTTTTCGGTTTTAACGTCATCAACCTCCCCCCCCCATTAACTGGGGCTCAGACGGTGCCCTTCACAGGGACTTGGATTTGGCAGTGAGAAATTTCTTGGCCCGATTCACTTCCTGATGCCAACCAACGGCTTTTTCTTTTGTGAATTTCCAAAGTCGCCCGCTCGGGGAATCGAATCCAGAATTCTTGGTTACGTTGCAGTTGCACTAGCCATTAAGCCAAAGCTCCTTTAATAAAGTCCTATTGAACACAAAAAATCAGTTAAGAAGTAGACAAATAAGGGTGTGGTTGAACACTATTTTTATTTTCTTTAAATAACTTATAAAAAGAATCCTTTTTGCCTTTTATATTTTACACACCGGCGTTTAATATACTTGAAACACAACACAAACGCAAAAATGATTGGACATTTCTAGTGTCATTTAAACATAGCTACATTGGAAATAATGTAAATTCATACAACATGGAGATTGTCAGCAAAAGAGCAGAGATAACCTTACACGGGCTTCCTTGCAAGCAAAGTCATTTGTAAGCGTCTAAATGTCTTGACTGTTTTGAAATCGTTTCTGAATGATACTAATTTCGACTATACTAACTTAACACATCTTTAAATTTTTTTTAGACAAAGCATCCATTTTTACCCAGTTTGGTCGCACTTACTATATTCCATTTCATTTTAACTTTTCCTTTCGTCCTCAGTGATCCTTTGAATTTCTGTGGCCCTCGAGCCTTTAAAATTCAAACGATATCTACCATTAGTACGTAAAAAGGAAACAAATTAACTCTTACTCAAGCCTATGCAGTTTATAGAGATACTATAGGTTTGATTGGCATTTAATATTTACTTCACAATTTTGCAGTTGATCCCAAATGTCACTTCCCATTTTGACCGTCAACCCCAAAATTATTCGTAGTTTATCTTTGCTTACTCCTTGGCGTCAAATCATACTTATCACAGACAAATTTTTCTTATCCACACAGCAATGTCCTTTGTTCATGCCAAGTATACACAGAAAGCTAGATACCTGTGGTTATTATTGTCGTGAAATTGGCTCAAGGCCTAATAGGCTTAGTAAAAATCTTATGTTCACTTATAAACGAGATATAATTTCTCATTATTGTGACATAACGTGAACTTGTCCATAGCAATTACTAGCACCGACTTTTCTCATTTAATCAAATATAGATAGATGGATAGATGGATAGTGGGAAGAATGGATAGATGGATATATATATAGATATAGATAGATAGATATATATATAGATAGATAGATAGATATAGATAGATGGATGGATAGATGGATGGATAGATGGATAGAGAGATGGATATATGGATAGATGGATATATATATATATATATATATATATATATATAGATAGATAGATAGATAGATAGATAGATGGATAGGTAGGTAGATAGATGGATGGATGGATGGATAGATGTTTCGATAGATAGATAATCAGCACTCCTATCTTTTTTGCATATTATTCACAATTAAATGGCCCACGTAGTTGTGACCAATGTCAAAGAAAAAAACTGGGAAAAGTTAGAAATTGAAGTTTTTTATTCACACATGTTTATTTTCTATTGATGTTGCTTAATTTGATTTCTTTTTCTNATGGATGGATAGATGGATGGATAGATGGATAGAGAGATGGATATATGGATAGATGGATATATATATATATATATATATAGATAGATAGATAGATAGATATAGATAGATAGATAGATAGATAGATAGATAGATAGATAGATGGATAGGTAGGTAGATAGATGGATGGATGGATGGATAGATGTTTCGATAGATAGATAATCAGCACTCCTATCTTTTTTGCATATTATTCACAATTAAATGGCCCACGTAGTTGTGACCAATGTCAAAGAAAAAAACTGGGAAAAGTTAGAAATTGAAGTTTTTTATTCACACATGTTTATTTTCTATTGATGTTGCTTAATTTGATTTCTTTTTCTTTTTTCTTTGCAGATATGATTGAATTTGATAAGAAACTGACAGAGGGATTTCGTGAGCTTGCCAAAGCCAAATCAAAGGAGGAGGAATTAAACAAATGCGAGGTTGTAAATAATTTAAAGGAGAATGTTTCCGTTCCCGTAGAAGAAAACAATTTAACCACACAAAGGACAGATGACGCGAGTATGACTGAGGAGGATAACACTCAGAACGTAAAGGGTAACAAAAGTGAGGATGCAGTGGCGCATAATTCAACAGAAAGTACAGGAAACCATACTGGTACCACAGAACAACCTATCAATGGTTCAGTAACTGAGATTGCGACGGAAGATAAAAAAGTGCTATGTGTTGCAGATGATGTAAAAGCCACTACTTTAGACGATGACAGTGATCAAGTACAGGATAAAATGGTAAAAGATACGGACAGTAAATTAAGTAAACATATCGATCCAGATAATGTAGAATCTGTGACCAAAAGTAATATTCTGGCTGAAGATGAAAAAGAAGACAGTTTAAATAACCAAGAAACTGCACAGACTCAAAGTACCATTCAGCACCCCAGCGAGACTCCAAACATTGCGATAGTCAAGAATAAACAAAATCATAACTGTTTTGGGAGCCAATTTATTGAGGAAAATGGTAGCAGTAATAAAGTGGCGGAAACTGGTAAACCCAAGGAAAGCTCTGACGTTATTAATGAATCAAGTGATGAAGGTGCAAAATCTGCTTCGGAACATCAGATTAGTACAGTAAGTACTACCAATGTAGCGGAGCAAACAACTGGGTACGCTTGCGAGAATCAACAGTCCCTCCATCAGGAGATTTTAACCAGCACAGGCAATTCTTCAGAGCCAAGTAATGAGAACAAGGATACCATTGAAACTGGTTCAAAAACTGTATTTGAGCCACAACCTGAAGCTAGCATTGATCACGGTGAGAGCAGATCACAAAACGAATATGATATGAATTTGAACTTGTCATCGGCACCATATGAGGCAGTACAATTGGAAGGAGTAACCTGCACTCTAGACGAACCCATGATCCAGAATACTGATGCAGTCATGACATCACAAAAAGAAATGGTACCCAGACAGTTATCCGGCTTTGATGTATTAAGCTTAGAGGATGGTATTGATGAGTCCATCGATGAATCTAAAGATCCGATGAAGAATTTGATTACTGACAGTCATACGAATGACAATCATATCACTGTCATTTCACCTGAATCGGTAGATTTTAAGATAGATGATGCGATTAAGGCGGATAAACACAGTACCGTAGATGCTGCTAATGATGACAGGTTTGATACAAAAATAAACCCGAGATTGTCTGAAGAATTGCCCGAAATTTCTTCAACCGAACATGACCCGCAAGTTCAAAAACCATGTGTGGATGATGCATTCGAAATACTTGATGATGAGAAATCAGACGGATCACATTCATTTGAAAACTTAAGCTCGCCAACCTCACCGACAAAGGTTACTGTACCCAGTAATCTGGAAGATAGTGATACTTATGTTTATAGCGATAGTCATGATTTAAGTGATGCTGATTCATCAACAGATTTTTCAACCGCCGAGGAAGGTTCCTCGAAACTTGGCAGTGACAGCCTCAGCCCAAATGAGGCAAAAAAGCGTAGAATGTTTTCCTTTCGAAAGAGAAGAAAAAGAAACCAGAAAAGGGGCCTCGCAAGAAGCTGCAAGGTGTCCTAATTTTAATAACCGGTTGAAGTTGGCTTAAATGATTGTATTGTCACAGAGGAAGTAGCTCTTCTTCTTACTTTGCTTAACTGACTCGAATCTTCTTTGAAAATCTGTGCATTGTGATTGTCATAGCAGTTTTGACGATTTCAAAACTTTTCACTTTACCTAATCCAGGTACTACAAACCAGGTATGAGGAATAAAAGAAAACATTCACGTTTTGGTTTTTAAGAAACTGGTTATTTTATATACTTATACACAGGAATTTACTTTTTTTTGGCCTGGGGTCTAATACTGTACAAGTCAATTTGTGTATGTACACTTTGAATTAACTGGATAAACTTAATATAGCTGCATCGTCAGTAGAATATGTATTTCTGTAGAGCTTACTCCATATTGGACCCAATTCTGTGTCTTTGAGGAAGAAGGGGGGAAGAATTAATGCATCAAAAATCAAGCCCAGAGTATAAATTATAAAAAACCGTATGAGCTTACAAGAGAAACATTACAATTTTGATGGTTTCCTTTTAAATAATAGGAAGTTTATTCTAAAATGTTTAGAAATCTTCATACATATGAGTGCTTTCTTAAATCAGCAAAGCTCAGTTATGAAAAGCAGATAAAGAACAATAACCATTATTTTACAGTATAAGAGCCGTTTCATTTTTAAGAGAAGTGAGGATTTTTATTTACGTTATGTGGGTAGAAATGGTTGATGTTGCTTGACAGTTGATATCCGGGTTTATAACCTGAATAGAGAACAATGATATACAAAACCTACAGAGGAATTTAGACATTACAATAGTAAAGTTAGGAGTCGTTTACTTTGACTCAGACTTTACCTCCAATAATTGCAGCTGTTCACTTTAATATTACGTTTTGTGATCAATGAGGATACAAAACATGATGTGAGGATACCTTATCGTTAAAATGTTTTTTGTTATCACTTAGAAGTTATGCTTAGCAGAGAAAGTTTGTACCCAATCAGGCCCATCGCTCCCGATAGTCACAATATTTGTATCCTGGTGCTCGCTTTCATGGTGCATAAAAACTGCAGTATTTACCATTACCTACCTATACGTAGGGCATTTTCTTCATATGTACCTTAGTGGACAAAGAGAATGTGATGGCAGCAACTAAATGAGGTTTTTGGAACGTTGCTATCAATTGTCGTCTTCTCAGTGACCTCTCAGAATGCTAACAGTACTTTTTAATAGTTACTTCAAATCATTTAATTGTATTTTTTGTGTGTCTAAAGACCATTTGTATCAAAGACAGCAAGATGAAAAGACAACCTGTGCTAAATCAAATTGTAAATAAATAGCTGTATGTTAAAAAAAGTAAACACCTGTAAATATATTTAAATGATGTACTATACATTGGCGGTTTTTTTTAGCCCTTGGAATTTTCCTAGTTTATTGACGAACGAATTCTTTGGAGGTAACATAGTTTATGACAGTCTATGCTATGAATATTGAGTGCTAGGGTTCCCATGTGGTAATTGGTTTATATCACTATAAGGTTTAAAACCTGTCAGGGCTTTTTTCTTTGGCCCAGAAATATTGTCTATGTGGAGATAGCAAACCGTTGAATATGAAGTACCACGGTGTAAAAAGAGGTTGTATGCTGTAAAAATTTAGGTAACTGGGGAGAGACAATTGCATTTCTATTTGCAAAGTATTTGAAAATATTGAAAAACCAGAATTTGGAAAATGTGGTATTCTGTTTACAGCACTGATAGCTGATCGTAAAACAAGCTGTTACCTGTTTTTGCTACATCTTCTAGTTCCCTTAAATTCGAAAGGTACTTTACAAACTAGCATTATGTTAGAATATGGCGTATTACCCAAATCCTGGTAAGGAGGGAGCTTAAAGAAAGTGTTTGATTCCAGTTATGTACTTCGTTGATTCGTTTACAAAAGTAATGAATTTGATTAGATAAAGGTATCAGATTGATTTTGATGGGAAAGTAAATTGTGAGTCATCTCTAGAATAGGTAAGTTATTGCTGTGAGGTGCCCTCTCTGGTTTGGTCGACGTGTGAAGAAATGAAATATTTTTGGGTCACACTTAGGAACTGACCGTACGTTTTTTGGCACTCTTCGAGTCCGCAGACGCTTATTTTGAAACAGAGCAATATATTTAGTGGTACATTTAAAGAGTGACCTAACATCTGATTTTGTGGCCATAAAACGTTATCTTGCATAGCAAAGAGTAGGGGAAAAGGGTCTCCATTTTGGATGAGAATGAGATAATGGACAGTTTTTAATTGTAAATTTTGAAGTGTGGTGGCTTTTTAAGACCTTTCCCTTTCATAATCTTTCTCTTAGGTAACTTATAGTTGAGAAAATCGTTTGCTTACGTATTTGTAAGTCTGGATTAGGAAGGATAGTGTAGAATCTCGCCAGCTTGCTATACTGATTCTAGGTGTAGAAGCATTACAGTTACCTACTTTGATACTTTTTGTAGAATTAGTCTACTCATCTACATAACTTCTAAAGAAAAAGCTTGCCAGTGGGTTACTTACAAACCGAGGCTTTTTCGTGCATTCTTTTCTTTGCAACAAGCTGCACAATAACTCTGCCTAAATGCAAACAGTTTAATGTTAAAAGAGTTTTTGCCGTATTTTTTTATTCCAATTTTGGCAATCCAAGAAGACAATCATCATTACAAAGTAAGAACGGTCAAACGTTTTAGGTTACAACAAATTTTTCCCATAGGACATTATGATATTTGCCTAAATGCTTAATAACTGAGGTTAGCCGGTGTCGTAAGCGCATAACTCAAGGTGAGGATTTTGAGAATTGTTCGAGTCGCTATTTGATGTCAAGTACTTTCGATAAATATGACACCAGTTTATTTGTAGATTTAATAGTTGTTTGTTACATGATACTTCTCTTGTTGAGTGTAAGCACATTGTAATACAATATTTGTAAACCTTGAGTTTTCTTTCATTGTTTTATACCAATTTCTTGAGTGTACGTTTAATGGGGAATATTATAAAGAGGGGTTGTATTTTTTTAATGATTTTTGAAGCAGCAAGAAAAATCTGAAAACCAGTAGCTTATTTTGTGTTATTTTTGTATAAATTTAATTTTCAACCAGAATCGTTTGCTTCAATTTACTCTCACTACTTTGTTCACCGGCCACTTTCTTTTTCTCACAGTTTCCTGGTTTTTGCCATTGTCATTACACCTTCTGTAAAAGTTAGCAAATTTCACATACATGCAAGCCATGGCTAGCTTGTAACACGTCTTGGCATTGAGGTACCAGAAGTTAACAATTGGTTGTTCCAGTTATCCTTTTCATGTTGGTCTATCATTCATATAAATACGAAGCAAGAATGCATTTAATATAAAATAGGCTTTGACTCTCGATACCTTTAATAATAATAATACCTGGAAAAATTATTGATGAAAAGAAGATACTTATTGACCAAAAGTTGTATTTTATTATTGCGAATAAACGCGCTTTGGGGCACAAAAATTCAATTTCTAACGAGAAATCAACAAGTTTATTTTGCCACCCACCGTTTCTTTTGAGAAACAACTGAGANTTCTTGCACTACATATTTGAATCGAAGTCCCTGTTATTTTCCGTTAGTGTCAAAATTACATTAGATTATTTGGCATTGAGGTACCAGAAGTTAACAATTGGTTGTTCCAGTTATCCTTTTCATGTTGGTCTATCATTCATATAAATACGAAGCAAGAATGCATTTGATATAAAATAGGCTTTGACTCTCGATACCTTTAATAATAATAATACCTGGAAAAATTATTGATGAAAAGAAGATACTTATTGACCAAAAGTTGTATTTTATTATTGCGAATAAACGCGCTTTGGGGCACAAAAATTCAATTTCTAACGAGAAATCAACAAGTTTATTTTGCCACCCACCGTTTCTTTTGAGAAACAACTGAGAGAACTTACAGTAAGCGACTGCTGTGATATTAAAGTATATTTGCTTTAAAATAGCTATCATAGTTCTCCAATACAGGTGCAGATTTCATAATCGACCAGTCAAGTTTTGGGTTGCTGCCTCCTTTACCAATTTCTTGCTACACATACTTAAATAACGACGTTTCCTTGAAGTACTTCATGATTGAATGACGTCATGGTTCCGATGTCGGGTTTTCACTCCCCTCTCCGAAGTTCGAACTTTTAATTGTCTACAAATGTGTCATTTAATTTAACAACCACCAAAAAGGTTTATTTCGTTTTGTTTTTAGTTTCAAAACAGATAGCTTTTTTCAGGAGATGAAGGATTTATAAGCACAAGTGTCTTTCGTTGTCCTGTCAATTATTTGCACTTTTCGCTTTTGAAAACTACAAAACATTAAGCAGAAGGGTAGCGTGGGTTTTTCTAAGGGGAATTGAAAATGGAAAAAAGGCCACCGGAAGTGAAATTATCCAAGATAACACGTAACTACGTTGGGTTTACTTGGTGGGCGAAGCCTTCTCTGTTGCCAATAATTATTTGAAACATATTGCAGGTGTGTTTTTGCCATTCAACGGGTTTGTGCTATTAAATTTTACCACTTCAAAACGCAAAACGTTCAAAATATAAAGAAAACAATAACTTAAGCTTTTACTTTTGTGTTCCACATGAAAAAAGTTTGTGCAGCCCACTGGTTACTGGTTACACTTTGTCCGGAGAAAACCTTTGGCCTGTTGCCAACTGCCAACAAGCTACTAAAAACCACACAGATAATTTCACTTATTAGAAGCTATTGGGGAACTCGAATGTTGGCAGAGCATTAGACACAACAAGAAAAAAAGAAATCCTAAGGTACAACAGAAATGTATTCCGATACTCGAACACGATGAAACGTTTATTTTGTGACATTTTGCCATATACTGTACTTTCAACACAAGGTCTTTCATTTCATGACCACAATGAATCAAAACACTTGGGTAATAGGGAAAATTCTCTAAAACTTCTGTACGCTTTGGACGACTAGAGTCGTGAATTGATAGCATTTTGAATAAAGAACATATATGTCTCTTGAGCCGTAAAGCAAACTGATGAAGTCCATTTGGAGTGAAGAATTTAATAAATGGCTAAACATAGATTTGTTTTAATAATGAAAAATGATTAATGTTAGTGACTTAGGTGTCAGTGAACAATTCCCCCTTTCTATCAGACTAGGCCACGACGCGAAGATTGAAGAGTGTACGAAAATAACTGTACTGATGGCCTGAACTTTCTTTCATTTAAAACTGCATCAGCATAAATTATTATTACAGCCTTCACAGAAAGGCCACTTGCCTAGTCTTCTTCTTCATGATGTTGGTTCTACGATGAGTAAAGTTTAAAGGAATTATGAAAACAAGTTTGTCATCTCTTTTTATTTTGGTATACAATGACTGATTCACCCATAAGCTGTTTTTTGTTCATCAATATCGGACAAGAAGATTAATGAAGTTGTAAAGTTCTTTTAACGCTAAATAAAGTTCTCAGTTTTCACCGGTACAGTTCCAAGCCACAGCGACGTTTCTCTTTTTCAGGTTATAAAAGATGGCTGTTGTCGGTCGCTGTCGCGTTTAGCTGTTAGTTCAATAGAAAAGTACTATGAAACTGTTGCCTCTGTATTGAGCAAAATTTTCTAAAATAGAATGGAGGCTGTTGTTACTGGGATGACAGCAAGAGGTCTGACCACTACTACCTACAACGTTGGTTTTATCCGCCTGCTGAAACATTAAAGGAAAAGCTTCCGGTGTTGCATGCCCATAATAACAACGATGTAGAAATCACCTATGGATTTTGTTTTGCTTCAAACCATGTTTGATGACTTTTTGCATTTTTTTTACCACTCTGGAATTTGAACAGATTTGAGCGGGCATCTTTGAAGTAGATTTTAAGTGTCGAGTGGCAAGAGGTCGAGGGTTAAGGCATAACAATGGAATTCAATGAAAATGGGTCTACAGAAGACTATGAAGGGGAAAAAGTGTTCTCATGCAGTGGGTATCTGTGTCGAGTTTTCCCCCAAAGCAGCCTGGTGCTTTAAAAATCCTAAAAACTTCAATTAGATGGACCTTATCTATCCATGCAAAATAGCCACACACCAAACTGCTACTTCTTTTGAACATATGCCAATAATTAGCAAATAATAAATGTATCAGTGTGTTTTTAGAGACATTACCTCTATAAAACACAGACTTGCTGTTTTATACAGTAACAGAGAAATGTCAATACTTGTACGTAAGTCAACAAGTATCGATGATCGGTTAACCGTAATGCAAAATGCAGTTCTTCTCGATGTTCTTTGTCAAGTCATGGTGTTATTGGAGATCGTGGCTGTCAAGCGTCTTACAAGTTTGGAAATGTTAGTGGAGATCCCGGTTGTTAATCCTTTGACAAGTGTCCAGTGTGAAAGATCTTTAGCAGAATGAAGTGACTTGTTTCATCTTCAAGTGCACAAATGCGGCAAACAAGAAACTTGCATCTGCTTTTGCTTCAAGTTAAGCATATCTTGTTAAGATAACTTGCAAAGCAACCAAGTTTTTTGCAAAAATATAGTCACAAAAAATGCTTAGAAATATTTCCGGCAAAATTGGTCATTGTATTTATTGTGGTAGGTATACGATTTCTGACCGATGCAACGGGTTTTAAAACAACTGCAAATCGAATTCTAAAAATTTTAAGCAAAAAGGGTGAGATTCAAGTCCAGAAAGCGAAAAAGAAATATTTTTTTAATATTCCAAAAGTTATTTGTAAATCGTTTATTAAATCGTTTCATAAATTAGAAATCAAGTAAGTAAAGTCAGCACTGATAGCAGCATGAAAATTAAGGAACCTGAATATCTACTCAAATCCTAAGCTATAAATATAAATAGTTATTTTAATAATTTATGTATACTTTTATATTTTAACAAATACGTAACAATGATCTCTTTAATTCATATTTCTTCTTAGTTGTGTTGTGGAGGCTGATGCAGATAGGCATGGTGAAAGTAAGTAATGAGAGCAGAGAAAAATTTGAAGTTACAAACATCGTAGTGAGGAGCAAGAAAGGACTGTGATTTGGATACCTATAGAAAAAAGGGCTTCATTGACCGGAAAAGTTGAAATGGCGCAATCTTTGGAAGAGAAAGAGAGGAAAATACAACTTGAGATAGAGAGGCTGCATAAAAGTAGACTCAATGTCAATTGGTGCAGACAAGGGAGATGCCTTGAATTTTTACCTTCTCAATCTCACAGTGAAAGCGAGAAAACCTTAAAGAAGAAGAAGAAGACTGAGAAGGTACCTTATTTCATCAGTGTCGCTAGGGTAGGAACAAAAAGGAAAATTATTAAATATTAAATTTATATTATATGTTCATTTATATTTATTTTATCTTCCCAAATCCTTAGATAATGCCAGCCGCAAAAATCAACTTTCTGCTTTTGATAAAAGCGTTTTTTACATTTCAGCACTAAATCGGATGGCAAAAACAGTCGCTTTCTTGCAGCTTTACAAAAAGCAATGAAACAATGAAACACAGGACATGCATTAAAGATACCATTATTGTGTCAAAATGTATAGGCATTAACAAGCATTACATTTGGAAGACTGGTGAAGTCAAGAACTAGATTTAGGCGGAAAAAAGTGTTTGTTTGTCCAAATTACCCAACAGAAGCTGCCCCTTATCAATTTTTTTCTAGTCAGGTTGTATTATAAGTGCAAATAATGATGAAACAAGACTATTCCGAACAACATTTTATATCACTTATACATTGCTGGACTATATGTTATTGCTCTGCTCTTATTCTTTTAACAACAATTATGGATTATTTTGAATGGTAATTTTAAGTGAATATGGCTCTCTACAAAAAAAACAGCATGGAGGATTAGCATTGTGTAGCGCGATTGTCTGTGATGTTAAATTGACAACGAGGGTAAAAATACTAGTATATGAATCATGGCAACTAAAGCCGACTTGGCGGATGTTTTTCAGGATTTCTCTCAGCATGGTTGACTTGATTTTTAAAAGGTTCTTCCAGTGGAATTGTGATGAAGAACTGCAAATCATTTTTACGTAATTAAGGAAGTAAACATCATATGTAAGGACATCATTATTGGAGGATTAGGTGATAACGATCATTAACAAAAAAGGAAACAAGTGTTTCAGTGAAGGAGAGGATTAGGTGTAAATTACAAATAGAGAAAGTCAGTATTCGTTTTACCTTCACTAAACTTGTAAAGTTTAATATTTTCATTTGATTGTATCAGCAAAGATAATGTAGAGGCTTTACTTCGTGTTAAAGCTTTAAGATATCCGAGAGAGTTGAGTTTGTCATACCCACTCCTAACTATGCAACATTTTGTAGTTGTAGGTACTATATAACATACATATTTATGCTATTAAAAACTTAACTCATAAGATGGCTATCAATTATTATCAATCGTTTCTATAAGTAAGCTATTCAAGTAAACTTTGTAGTAGAATTTTTTTTTCATTATTAAAAATCATTTTTTCACTTATACTAAAACCTTTTATTCTGTCACATATGTTCGCATATGATAATTTGAAGTGTTTTTCTAGTTTATCTATTGATAAACTAGAAAAATTAATAATATTTTAATATTTTTAATTGTCTAATATTTTTGATTGATTCAATAATTGTAAAGCTTTTTTCATCACTTGATTCAACGGTATAGTGATGATTTATATATAATCTCATGTTTGATGTTTTATAGTGCAATTTACATATTATTTCTAATCCTTTATAGCTTTATAGAATATGTCTTTTTTTTAGATGGAGGAGCCGTGTTAATGGTTAGTAAAGTTGCATCGTAACCAAGAGGTTCTTGGTTCGATTCCCCGAGCAGGCGAACAGAATTTTGGAACTTTACAAAAGGAAAAGCCATTGGTTGGCGTCAGAAAGGACATCCGGTCCAGAAATTCCTTACAGCCAAAACAAAAGTCCCTTTGAAGGGCACCGTCTTCGATTAACCCCCAGTTACAGAAGGGAAATGACGTTTAAAACAAAAAAGTATATTTTTAGATCTTTTAACGTTTTCTTATCTAATTCATGTTTTAATCTCTGGTTAATCTTCAAGGTGATTTGACTTGGGAATATTTTGTTGAGATCAAGTGATTGATACTCATTTTTATTTTTAACATTGTTACAATCGAAGGTGAATTGTTTTTTCTGGTCAATATTTCCAGTAAAATGAAATCTCTTGTCTCTTGTTATCATCAATGAAAATCTTTATTAAATATAATCGTGTAGGATTATATAAAAGGATCTCATCAAACACTAGTGTCTTGTATTGACTAATGTCACATTTCTTCATTTGTACACACTGACCGCCATCAATGCCAATTGCTAATACTTTATTCAATTTTATTGTGTCATATCTATCTTCTCTTAATTGTTGACATAGCTTATTAGATAATGAAATGGATCATTTTTACGAGCCTTGGTTTTACCAACACCAGGTAAAAACCCTTTAACAAAAGTGTACCTACATGTCATCACTTTTTTAGATTCATCATAATAATGTTCATTCTTTATCTTGTGTTGAATTACTTTAATTTTTTCGAAACGGGGAATTTGTTATAGGTTATTACATTTTTTTTGCCTATTAAATACTTATTGAATTCGAGTTTGCGGTGTCCAATTTCATTTGATAAGTCAAATATTTCGTTTTTTATTTTTTTTATTTTTTAGATTGTTACTAATTAGTAACGAATCTGTTTTGATACCATAAATTTTAGTATCATTTTTCCTCAGTTTTTGATATGTTTGATAACTTTTAATGGTCTGATATTATAAATAAGTTCTTTAATAGGTAGAAAACTGTTTATGAATTCCTTTTCTTCAGAAACATGTAATATGTAAAGTGTGTCATTAATGAATGTTAAACGGGTAGTTAGTAGTTCTTCTATGTCACCATATTTTTCTTCTGAAATAAATTCCTCCTCATTGATTGAAATTATATTTCCGTTACCTAACTTTGTTTGGTAATAAAATGCTTCGTTACAGTTTTTAAATAGTCTTGAAATCGTTTCCTTGTTTTTTTTAATGAGTTCCATATTCTTGTTTACGATGATTTTTTTTTAAACAGGACAGTATGAGATATCTTTAAGTTCACTTGTGTATGCTTTCCTTACCTCTACATCTAGTTTTTTGGGTTGGTTTTTCAAGGTCATTTTCCTCCCAGTAATTGAGGCTCAAACGATGCCCTTCAGAGGGACTTTGTTTTGACAATGAGGAATTCCTTGGCCGGGTGCCCTTCCTGACGCCAACCAATGGCTCATTATTTTGAAAAGGTCCAAACTATTTTCGTCTGCTCGGGGAATCGAACCCGGAACCTCTTGGTTACAGTTCAACTGCAGTAACCATTAAGCCACTTGTCCTCTTACATCTACATCTAGTAATGGGTCTATAAGCAACCTGTCGAAATATCCTGATTTTAGACCAATTGGTAATACACACATCTCTTTCGTCACTACGTTATAAAGTGATATGTTTTCTTTACAAATAAGACCGTTATAAAAATATCGTCAATCTTATGATACTCATTATATTCAATCTCCTTTATCCAAACGTCAGTGTGGTCTTGTTTTGTACCTGATATTGTTATTGTTGCTATTACACTGTTATATTTGTTTAATAATAATATGATTTTACGATTTGGTATCTGAAGTATATTTTAGCTTGTTAATCATTTCAAATAACATATTTTCTAAATAATCGTTGTAAATGAATACGCGTTTCCCTAATTCTATGATGTAATCTAAGTCTCGCTTTCAAAACGAGACCCGTATGGACAGATATTAAAGATTGCGGCAGTAGCTCCTTAAAAAAGTAAACAAACTACTTCATTGTGAGTTGTATTTAAGAAGTTAGAAATATTACATACCTTTTAGAAGAAAACATATTATTTTTTTCCCAAACTACTGTTAAATCAAGAACATGCTTAACATTAATTCGAGTTTTTTTCCACCAGAAGAAGTGACAACAGGAGGACGATCAATGTACTGCTGTGTACCTGAATGTGGAAGTTCTTTTTATAATAGTAACAAGGAAAAAACAAATATTGCACTATTTTCTTTTCCTAATAAAGATACCAAACCAGATCTTCATAAAGCTTGGAGTAAAGAAATATTAAAATATAGAAGGAAAGGAGGTGCTGATAAATTTGAAATCAACAAGTATACTAAAGTATGCCAGTTGCATTTTAAGCCAGAGGAAATAAAAGTTAGCATGGGTCGCGGTATTAAAACTTTGAAACCTGGGGCCATTCCAAGTGTATTTACCTTTAAAAAGCCAAAATTAAGTAAATCTAGAAAGTCGCCATTAAAAAGACAAAAACTATTTGTTACTCCCTCTGAGGAAGAAGGACTTGATAATGAAGCAGTAGGTGAACAAAATCGACGTTCACCATTATAATACCTTGGTACACATATACAATAAATAAACATTGTGTAAGCCCAGATAAACCCAAAGCTATCTGTACTTGCGTATAATAACCAAAAGCATTATCCTTTTTTGAAAATAGTTCACCATTCGGCAATGAACCAATGTAAAATTTCTCATCATTCATTAAATCATTAGGATTAACGTTTCTTTTTGTGTAAGGGCACTTTACTTCCATCAAAAATGAACCCGACTTCGTAGAAACAAGACCATCAGGACTTGCGCCAAGCCATGGCAAACATGGCTGTACAAGCAAACCAGTCTCCATTAATTTGACGTTTTGATGAAAGCGGTAATTCATTACACAAATAAACTTTTCTTTTGCAACTTCTTCATTAATTACTCCATGATTTAAAATTTCTTTTACATTTGTTGGAAGAGCCTTAACATCTTGCGTCACTTGTTTTACTAGTGTTTCGAAATTCTTTTTTTTTATAAATATTTTATGAGCAGTAGATGATGTGATTCTATATTTTCTTTCTTTGAACCACAGAGGGCACTCTCTTTGCTGTGTTGTCTGCATCTGCAGCTTTATGCTTTCCTCTTGAGAGATTTTTATTTTTTCCATGAATTCCATCTCTCTTTTTGTGCAATTCCAAGAACATGGAATGTCTAGAAATTTAATGGGTAAGACTGAGGTGGGAGGTGTGTGTTTTTCCTCTGGCAACTTACCCAAAACCATGAAGTCTCTCTCAACAGGTAAAAGTTGATTCGAAAGAGGAGACCCCATAAATTGCAGACCAAATTTTGTTATTTCGGAGTCAAATTTTATTGTGTTTGGTATGACATGAGCATAACCAATGTCTTTATTTAGTGCTTTCAAATCATCTTGTAATTTTTTTATGGAATTTAGGTTCTTTACTGCATTAAAATTTAACCTAGCTTCATATATTGTTGGAGAAATTCCCTTTTTCATAACATTGCTATGAAGAGCAGTTTTCATAACAGGATATTTTACTGTCTCTTTGTTTCCTGGAACACCCCATTTTCTAAGTACACTAGTACATGCTCTTTCAGTTGGTACTACCTTCAATGAATGCAATGAGTATTCTGCCAGTTCGAAGAGTAAAGCCATTACATGGTTGCAATACCCACTTAAACCAGCAGGACAGTTACATTTTGCTTTATCCACCTCACTGTTTTTTCGGTTAATATGAACCTCTACTTGCCTCTGCAGTTTTTTCATGCTTGCTCGACATGAAGCTTTGGCTATAAAATACTTTAAAGTTCGTGCAGTAAACAAACTTTCCGATAAAATGTAACGTTCCTGTTTAAACTTAAGCCCTCTTTCTAATGTTTTTTTAATATGTAACCTTTTTATTTTGCCACACTTCACAACATGGAGGTCTATTTCTCGCCTAGTAAATACTGGAAGAAAATCCAGAGATTTTCCCCATGTCAAATTTTCTTTGGATTTGTTATCTGTAATTAACGTAACGTCCAGATCAGCATTTATATCTCGTTATAACAAATTTTGAACATTTATATCCGAAAGAGATCCACTAAAGTTGACAGTTGCCTCAGGTTTTTCAATAATTATAAGAGTTTCGAGTTCTATCTCCGCTTCCTCCATTTTTGTTTATGTTTTTGTCCATACCGGTCTCGTTTTGAAGTCGAGGCTCACATTACATCATAGAATTAGGGAAACGCGTATTATACTGTGTCTTGTTTATTATTGTTCATTATATCAGTGACGTGGTTAACAGACCTTATGAAGACAGGTTTCATGTTGTAAATTGTATCTGATATTTTTCTGATACATTTGAATTTGTAATTCAGTGTTAAAGTTTTCATTAGTTTTCCAAAAATATTGTTCAAATATTTTATGCCATTGTTTATTTCATACCAATTATTGTTCACAATGAAAATAAATAATGAATTCTTATTAGCGTTTTTGTTTCTCTTCTCTGGTTTATAGTTGAACACAAGACCATAAGAACCATATACGCATAGGCCCACTTGAAACATTTTTGAAAAAGGTTATGGGTTTAGTATATCACCATCAATGCAAAAGAGACTAGAAGCTGTTGAAATGTGGTTTTACAGGAGAATGATCAGAACATCATGGGTAGACCATCAAACAAATGAGGAAGCTTTGAAGAAAGCTGTAGCAGAAGGGTGTTTGATAAACACAATCCGTGAAAGGCAGATGAGGTTTATGAGACATATCATGAGAAAGGAAGGACTAGAAAATCTTACCCTTACAAGTCGTATTGAAGGCAAAAGAAACAGAGGAAGACAAAGATGAACATACTTAGGAAGTCTCAAGTGCTATATTAAAAAGTGTATATCAGCAAGTGAGAAGGAAAAGGTAAAAGATGGAGATTTGCTGCATACAATGAGAGATGGGAATCTATGGACATCCATGATCTCCAACGTCTGGAATGGATATAGCACCTATATATATATATATATATATATATATATGTATTAACTGATAACCCTATGTTTCCTTTACTGAAATTGCTACT
This sequence comes from Morbakka virulenta, assembly GCA_003991215.1. NCBI lineage: Eukaryota > Metazoa > Cnidaria > Cubozoa > Carybdeida > Carukiidae > Morbakka > Morbakka virulenta. The sequence goes on along the minus strand of RDPX01000131.1, from coordinate 648,651 downwards.
ACCTAATACAACTATTTGTTTTTTTGCCATTTGGTAAAAATGTTTTGTCAAGTTGAAGTTCAAAAATTTGTTAAAGGTATCGTACTCTTCCTTTGACATACCGTAAATAGTTCTTCATCTAATAAATTCATATTTTCATTTGGTTAGTTAACACTTGATATTGATTTAATGATAATATAATTAAAATAGTCTTTATAGTTTAGTTTGAAGTATTTTGTTGATTGTATTATTTTAAATATCTTTACATATTCACTCTTACTTGATGGGTAATCATATATATATTTCCAATATAAATTTTTTTAATTATACTTTTTGTTAACCAATATAAATCTTTTGATTCGTAAAATATATAAATATAAATCCTATTACCATTATTACCCTTGAAAGCTACTTTCTTGCCTGATGGTATTTCATCATCATCTTTAAGTCTTTGAAATAATAATACATTGTTTTTTGTTTTTCTGTTCATATTCAAGATCATGTTGTTGTTTTTTATTTTTGTCAACAATTTATTTTATTGGCTGTTGTTTAATAATGTTTTTAATAACATTTTTTTGTAAGTAGCCCATCTATTTTAATGAGTTTACTTGGGACCGAATACGTAATAAAACTTTGTTTGTCAGTCATTTTTTATGTGTTTTGGGCTTATCAGGTGACTTACGTTTACTTTGCTTTTTCTGCTTCACTACTATTTTAATTAATTCAGATTTACTAAGTCTGGTTCATTTCAATACGGTTGGATTTTTCTGATATCACATATTATTTTATAGAAAATATTTAATTTGAATAAACGTATTGATGAATTTAAGTAAGATCAATATACAAAGGATCCATAAGCTGAATCCTTTAAATTGTAAAAAGATAATTTATTAGCATTTGCAGCATGCATTTGTGTGTTCAAGTGAGACCATTTTCCAGCCAAAGTGTAATTGATACCTGTATTGCATTTAACAAAGTACCCATGATTTCCTAACATGCATTTGGGGTTTTTGTTCTTCTCTGCTTATCTGTTGAAACTCTTGGTCTGCATATATTTCTCTTAACATTTTCTTTAGTCATTTATATATATATATATAATATATACTATATATTATTTATTTTTTGAGCCTGTTTTATTTGTGTTTAAATGATTACATATGTTTCAATCTCCAATTTGATTTCATAATATCAACAAATCTATTTTCATCTATCTTAAAACAACTCATGTTATCAAAAGATAAAGCACGTTCATTGCATATAGAAGTTTCTGAATAGTTTGGATACATTCCTGTAATAAGAACAGTTGTAGCTGGTGGATAACATTTCTTACAAATCAATGTGTTGAACGTTTTCTCTATTTCATTACTCATTTTATCTATCTCCTGTCTACGTTGATTCAAATAATTCATCGATTTTCTAACACTATATATAAAATACTATATAATTTTTTATTTTATGAGCATGTTCTATTTGTGTTTAAATGGGTGACTGTTTTTGTCATCATCAAATGGCTTTATCATTTTCAGAATATATTTATATCTTTCAAGTAATATAGGATACTAAATATTTTGCGACACTTTTTTAATAAATCATATTTTATTTTTAATACTTTTTGTTGAATTTTTTTGATAAGATTAATTGTTTGACATAAAAAGCTTAATTTTTATCTTATAATTTTTGTAAACAACTTTAATTACATTATCTTTAATTAATTTGTCACTATTATCGCCTAAAAAGGCACTAGCAATATTTTGAGTCTTCTTAACAACAATATCAAATAATTCAGTTTTTGGAAGAGATAAAAGATTTTAAAATTATAATAAAGAGAGTAATTCTTCATATAATACTATAGTAGAAATTGTATTTAAACATCATATAATTTTTAAGTCTTCTATTGGTATCCAAGAATTAAAACTATCCTCATATCCCATCCACTTTACCAATCCTCGATGGCTTTTATGGTCTCTGAGAATTACTTTTTCAATACGAAAAGCATTCTCTTTTGCCTTCAGTAATTCAGATTCATAGAAACTCCATATTATCTCTTTATCATGAAGATCGTTTATTCTGTAATAATGAGATTAGTTTATTGAATATTATGTATTAAAAAAGATCTCTTCACTCTAGTTTGTTGTATAACCCTTATGAAACCGTCTATCCTTGGATATCCTTACCTTATCAACTATTTCAAATTAAGGTTTCTGTTTTATTGGTTTTATGTTACCTAAAAGGTTGATGTAAACAAATCCTTCGTTCTTTTTCTTGGATGCTTCTACAGGTGTCATTCCTATTGAGCTGTGCTAAATGTTGTTGTACTGTTTTACCAGTTTAGTTAGAATATCTGAATACTTTATATTACCTTGAACAGTGAACACCTTTCACATTTTGGCCTTCATTGTTCTTTATCTTTCGACTACTAAGGATTTCTCCTTATCATCGGTTGAGTAAATCTGTACACTATGTTTCTGTAGAAGGTCTTTCAAATGTTTTTTATAGAACTCTTTACCCTTGTCGGTCCAAAGGTACTTAGGAATTTTACCTCCCTTAAAGATAAGTTTAATGCTTTAGTTACAGTTTCAGCTTTTCTATCCTTTAATAATATAATCCAACTGTATATACTAAAAATATCAATCACCATTAGTAGATACTTGTAAACTTTATTCCATCTACCAAACTCTTGCATATCAACAAGGTCTGCAGCCAAAATCTCATCAACATGATTCACAATAACACGCCATCAAATAAAGTTAAGCCTCATGGGCTTATGAAGTTCGTCAGCTAGTTTTTCTTGCCAGTTTTCTTCTTTATTCGACAGCGTAATCCGTTTCTCTGAAATTCCAAGACTTAATTTTTGTTTTGTGTTAATTAGGAAACATCTGACACCATTTAAGGAGGAACCATGGCTTAATGGTAAGTGCAACTGCACCGTAAGCAAGAGGTTCCGGGTACGATTCCCCGAGCGGGCGACTTCAAAATTTCACAAAAGAAAAAGCCATTGGTTGGCGTCAGGAAGGGCATCCGGCCAAGAAATTCCTCACTGCCAAATCTAAGTTCCTGTGTAGGGCACCGTCTGAGCCCCAGTTACCCAGTTACAGCAGTGTTTATTGTATTTTTATTGTAAGCAACTGAATTGTATCATCCTCTATAAAGATAGAAATAATAATAATAATGTACATGTGGGTGCAAAGAAATCACGCTGCCGAACCCTAAGTAACGGTGTACTTCAAGGTTCCGTCATTGCTTCACTTCTTTTCAGCCTGTACACACAGGCTGAAAAGCAGGTAACAAATCGATTGTTCTAAAAAACAAAATTTCAGAAATTCATGATCATCTTATAAAACTTGTTCTTAACAAGTATCAGAATACATGGAATTGCGAATATTCATTAATAGTAAAGATGGTATAGAAGGATCAAAATCGTTTGATTACACAATAGTATTTAATCCCAAAATACAATGAGACAAGAATACAAATTATAGAACTGCACTTGACAGCCTCGAGATTAGTTATAGTTGGTTTAACATTAGTAGTAGCTTTAATAATAACACTCTTAAATACAGTCATAACAATGGAAACGCTTGGAATACCATAACATTCCCCAATGGAAGTTAAAGCTGTGTTGATTTAAATAACATATACAAGGATCTGGTATTAATATTACTTTTATCAATTATCGTCTGAAAACATATGTGCAATTTGAAAATGATTACCATTTAGATTTGAAATAAGGAGAATTTAGGTAATTAAAAGGATTTAGTAATATTATATCAATATCCAAATACAGTAATTTACTACCTGGTATCACTAGGGTTGTTGACTCGATGTATATTCATTGTAATGTTATATCGGAATATATTGTTTCTGAAATTCAATCTGATGTGTTTTACAGGTTTCCGACCGATAACAAATATCTGTCTTAATCTTTTTCAGTGAAAAGAGAAAGACTGTTGTATAATTAAATTAACACTAGTATTATCAAAAGGATGAGAAAAGATATCACAGACAATAATAGAAGACTGTTAGATCATAATAACTTGCCTGTCCTTACGAATTTAATCATCAGAGAACATATACGAAGAAAAAATATTTATTAAAACAAGATTAATGATAGCCTTTTACATATCAAGAATTTTTAAATACCGTAATTATTAGATTTACCGCATCCTACAAGAATAAGCGCATACCTCGAATAAGCGCACCATTTGGAACCCCAAAACGTTAATAAGCGCACCCCCTCAATTAAGGGCAATCTCTTTGGCAGATTTCCGTTTCAACAACCGCACCCCTTTTTCAAAGTAAAAAATTGAAGGTAAAGAATAAAAGCACTAAAAACATATATTCTAGTGAGTATATTCAATTATGTTTTTTACATCTACGTAAATCACAATGTCCATATGTTTACAGATATCTTTGTATTTGTCAATTTCACTTTTGAACTTGGTGAATGTTGACGTTGATATTTTAGACATTTAGTGCTTTATAAGTTGACTGACTTTTCCAATAAGCGCACTCCCTCAAATACGCGCATCCCCATAATTATTTAAGCGCACCGTGCGCTTAATCGAATAATTACGGTAGTTATTGGCACAGGTGAATGTATCAATAAAATGAAGACTGGTGATGGTATTATTGATACTTTATCATCTGTTGGTAAAAAAGTCATATCCAAATTAACATCGTAAGCCATTAAGAAAGCTGATGAAGAGGCTGCTTCTAAAATTGGTTATAAATTTGGTCAGGTTGTTGCTGATAAACTAGATAGTAAAATCAACAAAGAACCATCACAAACTACAACAGAAAACAAGGGAAATCAAATAGTAGAATTACTCATGTCACATTTAAGTAATAAAAGTAAGCAACTAGAAAACAAAATGCTAAATCAAATAACAAATTTCCAGCTGTNAGACTGGTGATGGTATTATTGATACTTTATCATCTGTTGGTAAAAAAGTCATATCCAAATTAACATCGTAAGCCATTAATGATTTGTATAAAAGAGCCATTAAGAAAGCTGATGAAGAGGCTGCTTCTAAAATTGGTTATAAATTTGGTCAGGTTGTTGCTGATAAACTAGATAGTAAAATCAACAAAGAACCATCACAAACTACAACAGAAAACAAGGGAAATCAAATAGTAGAATTACTCATGTCACATTTAAGTAATAAAAGTAAGCAACTAGAAAACAAAATGCTAAATCACAACAATTTAATAAATTGTGATTGTAAAAATCATCTAAACTATTTGTATAGATAAAATGAGATTTAGGTCACCTAGACATTGTAAAAATTAATTATCAATATATATTAGTAGACCTAACAACATTAATCATTTTACCGTCGAATGGACAACAATAAAGAAAAACAAATTAAAATTTTGTAGTTGATAGTTCACGAAAATCTTCTTTTAGTTTGTTTAAGTCATATCTAGAGATTTATTTAAAAGCAAACAATACAGCAGATGGTGCCAGTCTTGCTGTTACAGGTAATGCATGAACTATCAACAGTGCTTATTTTCTAATTTGAGGAATGCATGTTGAAAATGATGGTATTAACGTTTATGACAATCTAGAGGTCAATCATGCTACTCATGTTGAGAATTTATTTGAATTTAGTACTGGTTATGCCAACAGTGTTGGTAGTGGCATGTTTTCTTATGAAGGTACAAATACAACTTCAAGAGACACTAATCTAGGTTTTAAAACAATAAAAGCCTTCCTAGCTGGTAGCAATCTAGTTAATATTACCCTACCTCAGATATAACAGAGATTCATTCTTCGAAGGTTTCAAAGATCAAATTGCTCCAAATGGTAAATACAAATTTAGTTTTGTTCTTGCAGATGACAGTGATGTTATTTTTAGAAATGATTAAACAGATGTTAACAATGTTCGTTGCATAATAACGAAATTCAAACTACGTATTCTCAAATTTAAATTTTATTCTTAAGGCAATAAATTATTTCTGGAAAGATATTTGAAACCACACATTTGGAGGTATGACAGGAAAAGAATTGTTAGTTTAACAGCTCAGCAAAAATCTTGTGTTTTTAAACTACCAACAACAATTAGAAAACCTAAGCATGTTTTTATTTGGTATGTTAATGAAAGTAAGATGAATTCACAAAAAGAAACTTTCCACATATTTGATATATTTGGAATCACTAGTGCTAACAATTCAAATATATAATTTACCTAGCACAGAGCTTTGTAAAACCTTTGTAAAACCAGTAATTGGATATAGGAAGTTCTTTTATACTTAAAAAATGATTCTCTTCTTAATCTATCAAATTTTCAAACCATGTATAGTGTCCTTAATTTTGATCCAACAAATCAACAGGATGGTTTGGATAACATTGTTCAGCTGTCCTTACGATATGAGTTAAGTAGTACCTCAATAGCAAATCATGTTATATTTGGGTTGATTTCATACAAACAGGAGCTCAGAATTGATGTTCTTGTGCAGCAGTTATCAGAGCTTAATCATATAATACGTATGTTTTATGATATTTACCTAACATATTATATATATGACTCAATATAAACATTTCGTGTAACTTTTAGTAAAGATTAAAAAGGGAAACTAACTTTTATTATAAGACTATCAAATAATGAATTGAGTGGTACTGATGAATTGATATTAACTAAAACACAAGTTAATATAATCACAAAAGCTCAAATACTTTAAACGGCGTTGACCTTAAAAGTTCAAAAATTCAAATCAGTCATGTTGCTCAAAAATATGGATCATTGGTCACTAGCTTGATGTCACTTGGTACTAAATTGCTACCGATGGCAACAAAACTACTTTCTAAGATAACAGAATTATGCACTGGAGCTTCACAGAGTCTTTCTAGATATGGTATTGATAAAATGATTAAAAATGATTTCCTGACTCCACAAGATAAGATCAATCAATTAGTTGCACATCACTTACACCTTACCAACAAAGAAACAGAAAGAACAACTTATGAATTTAATTAATAATCATACAATTTAAACTTTAAGAAATACAACCAGGATGATTTTTTAGTGCTATCCTTGGCACTTTATCTATTCCATTGATTGCTTAGACTTTTAGTAGTGGTCTCTAAAATAGAGCAAAGGCCAATGGTCTTCAGAAAAGATCTGAAAGAGTCCTTTTTAAGCCGTGCCACTATTACGAACAATATTATAAGACCATGATTTGAAATAAAGCATTTAATAATATTGATTTACTAAATTTGATCAAACACCTACAAATTAAGAATTTTAATGGTGTCTTTTCCAGAGATCAAATACAAAATGAAACAAAATTTGGGTTCTATATTATCAAACTTGGTGCTAGCAACAAATCCGGGACTCGTTGGGTTGGTTGGGTTGAAATGTTAACTAATAAAGATCTCTTAATATATTTGACAGTTTTTGTTTGATATGTCCTACAGACGTTTTTAATATTGTCTAATAAATTAGGATTTAATTATCTCTATGATAGCAGTCAGCATCAAGATAATAGTAGTCAGCCTCAAGATTCAGTGTTATGTGGTTATTGTGTTCTTTTCTGGATTCATCAATTATCTCAAGGTAAGAGCTATTATGATGTTATTGAACTATTTGATTTGAAAGACACTTTATATAATGAATCATTCATTAAAAAAAAAATTTTTAAATGCCTAAACCAATTATATAGAATTTGGTAACATTTGATGGGAAGGAGCTGTGCCAAAATGGTCAGTGCAGCTGCACCGTAACTAAGAGCTTCCGGGTTCGATTCCCCGAGCGGCAGAAAAGACTCTGGAACTTTGCAAAAGAAAAAGCCATTGGTTGGGGTCAGAAAGGTCATGCCAAATACAATTTCTTATGAAGGGCATCGTCTGAGTCCCAGTTACTGGGAAAAATTACGTTAAAACAACAAAACATGGAAATATTTGATGGGATGCACACACAAGGAGTGTTACAACAACTGACATTATTTCGATAAAATCTGAAAAATGGGTTGCCGATGATTAAAGAGTAAGCAATGTTAAAGATTCTGTTGCAGCTAGTGATGTTGTAACTCTTGGCTTTGCCAAGAATAAATACATAAATAAGAACACCGGTGGAAAAATGAAAAATGGTATTGGTATGAACAATAATGTTATTTTCGCTCTTCAAAATCCACCATAATTTGATAGCTCAGCAGTACTAAAAGCTTTCTTAAACATATGTGTATATGAAACATTGAATGAAATTTTACTTTGGGAGTATTATATTAAATATGCTACCTCAATTGATAGATTAGACCGTAATAGTTCTTCAGAAGCTACATGTGATAGTAATACAAGGCAAGTACCTAATTTGTATGATCAGACATTGTCTAAAAATAATGCTGAACAAACAAACAGTATCAATCAGCCAACACTTGACACAAAAGCTAATAAAATCAATTATAGGTACACCTTAATTTTAACTGTACTCGGCAATTAATTAGTGACATTGATCTTAATGTACCTAGCAATAGAAAGAGTTTAATACCAGTACAGGATATTGTTAATGTTTTCATTGCTTATAAACTAGGCAGTTGCACCGGTACTTATGTGACAAGAAACGGTTTATTTGGTCACGACGACCATGGGTGGGATAAATTAGTCGTTTTCACACAATCCAAAGACTTACAGATAAGTGGTGCTACAAATGATCATATTGGCATTGGATCGAATAATTTCATAAATAAATTGCCTATTAGTAATCGTCAAACGAAAGCAAATGCTGGTGAATTAGATAAATAGTGCTGTATACCTATTCACTGGAATGTACCAGCAGGAATAAATAAATCTAGTGGTTGGTGTAATGGAGAGAAACTATGTGATTTTACTGGAAGACTGTCACCAGGATCCAGTAAAATGATATTGGTGATGAAAATCCCAATAGATCAGCCGGATTTAGAAGGGTCAATCGCATTTTTTTGGTTCTGAATAAAGAGAGAGTTAATTCAGATAATGATATTCAATTCCATCATCATATGTTTTGTAAGAACTGATTCCAGATTGATCACGATCCAATTAAATTCACTTAAATTTTATATGCACCGTACAATATAATGGTTGATTTTCAACCCGTTTAAAATATTTAAAAAATACTTTTCATATCATAAACGAATTACATCGATCAGTTGATGATCAAATACTGAATAGTGGAATGATTTATCAGTTATTGGCATATCATTTATTACATAGATTAATAACAATTGAAGTAATCCTGAGCGAGTACAACAGAAAAATCGATTTGATTGGTCCTTCAGATACTTACTGTACGGACATTTTAGAGAAATTATTTGGATGGATAAATTTCAGTCATTTGCATAGCTGTCTACAGGAGCCATTTGGTAGATGTTTAGCAAGTATCGTAAAGGTAGGGGTTATTACTATGTTACACCCGAAAAATATACACTTAAGTGTTTGAGAAAATTACCATTATTAGGTCATATTATTGGTTTTCTATGGCCTACCCCTAATAGTTACCAATATTAAATATTATTTGTATAATCATATGTTAATAGTAACTTAAAATGGAAAAAGAAAAAGAGTTATTGTAATCATCATATTCATGACGAGCTCATTGTTTATGGGTGAAATCATATGCGATCATATTTGATGAGATAAATGAAATACTTCCTGAGATTTCATGGAATAGAAAAAGGATTAAAAATTTAGAATTGTTCTAAGAGAATTATACAGGTAACTAAATTTACCATTTGAAGTTATTAAAGTGAGCAAATGTGAAAATACCATTGTTAAAAACTTAAGACTTTATCGATGACAACAAAGAGATTACGCTAACAAAATCCATAGTCTGTAGAAGAAAAAACCTGGTCTGGCGTTCTTTTGTTATATGTTTTTGTTTTGAATTTCATGGTGAAAATGAATGAACATATGATCACGTGATCAATGTGTGTGCAAAACAACTTTAAAAAATGGCGACAGGTCAGGCGGCGAATAGTGAAGGGCAAACGATTATGGATATTCTTTTTTTACAAGTTTTGAATGAAGACGTATTAGATGAGGAATTTGAAAGAGAAAACATTGATGATATTGCTAAGGTAATAGAAATATGTATTTCCTCTGTATCATAAAATACGACAGCACATAAACAACAATCTTAACGTCTAGTACATAAACAACAAAACTCTATACCTGCTCAAATCATACAAGAAAACAATTTTCCACACAGAATGATTATTCGTGCGTGACATTAGTCATCAAAATAGTCTTACTTCTGCACACTAAATGTTTTTAAAAATCTGATTAAAAGAAATGTTTTCACAGGTGTTTGATAACCCATTTACATCTGTTTTTCTTTAGATTTCCACTCCTGGAAACTTCAAGTGTGATGAATGTGATACGATATGGAAGACAATGGGTGGTCTCACACGACATAAAACCTGCAAGCATAATAAAGTTTTATCACAAAACCCTAAAGTTAAACCCCAAAATGATCTGGACATGTCCACCTTAAATAAGTTGATACATCAAGCTCAATGTTCGTTATATGAAAAACATTGTTACAATGAAAACCGATGAAAACATATTAAAGATCATAAATGTGTTGTATCTGAACTATTGTACAATTATATTAATAAGTTATATCAAGAATAATATTAATAAGTTACATGAGACTAATAGCGTTGAACAATTTTACGCTTGTTATTATTGTAAAATAGCTGCAAATGCAGAAAGTTACTTTCCACAACTTAGTAATTCAAATGGCACTCTCTTAGCTACAACATTGGCTGATCAGATTTTATCACATTTCAAGACACAACGAGATACTGTAATAAAACAACCAAAACCAATCACACAAGATGAGCAAGGAGCTCTCCAGTACCTGGCTGGTTATGTTGTCAGAAAATTTTTTTAAGAAGCTAAAAATAACAAAAAATTTTGAAGTGAAAAAAAACCAACCAATTAATAATTAAGATCTTAACAAACAGCATTGCAGAGGATTATTACAAACCAAGAACTTATTAGTGCTCAAAAAAGGGGTGGGCTTACAGCAGTCATTGAAGAATGGGAACATATTTTTACAAAAACTGAATTAAAATTTCGAATGGAGACAGATACCGCACATCTGAGAAAAATTGATATAAATAAGATAGCATTCGACCTAGTGCAAAACACTGAAATAGTGAGTTACTATAACTGTATTGTTTCAAGACTGGGACTTGAAGTTCAAGATGACGTGTGCATAAACTTAATTGAAAGCAAGATTAAACTTTATCTTCGTGTACGATCCTTTTCTTTAGCTAGGAATATTACCACCAGACATAAATTAGTGTCGAAGCAGAATATATACTTTGCCAGAGGTAATTCTTTTGTTTAGTTCTTGATCCACCTGACGATATCTTTTAAGAACGTTAACTATACTGTTCTTCCACTCCAAATCACACTTCCTACCCGGTAATTTAAATAAACTAATATAGTTGTGCTTTTCCGTAAATGAGACAGCACAAAGTGGAAGTGCACAGTTTCTACCAGGCATTTCATTGTATAACAAAAATAAGTTCTCTTTCACTTCGTCCTTCACTCTGCAACAACGACGCTATTTTGAATTTTTGTTTTGCACACAAACATTGGTCACGTGATCGAAATAACCGCGAACAAAAACATAAAACAAAAGAGCGCCAGACCAGGGGTTTTTTTTCTACAGACTATGCAAAATCTAAATGACAAAACATTACAAATTTTACATACAATTATTACTTATAAACTTTCAAGTAATCTCTATAAGTAAGTTTAATCGTGGTTGAAGTTGTCTGTGAGTCATAGAATTTGTTTAAATAGGGAATGGATGCCAATGGAAGCCAAAGCCCCGACCAAGATGAGACCAGAGCTGTACTCTTAATCTTAGCCAAAAAGCCGAGAATATCTATGCTACTGCTTGTATTAGTTATCTCAATGTTTGTTACCATAAAAGTGTGCTATATGTTGATTATTTTTCAGACTACACTATTATAAGGAATCGATGCATGAATCAAATGCAAGAAAATCGTTCTGTGACAACCATTAAATAAGGAAAAAGAAACCCCTTTTGCTCATTTCGTTTACAATTTAGTGCTTCTCAATAGCAGGGCTTTTGATCCCCAATGCAAAATTAATGGTATCATTAATCATCTATATGTCATGGTATCATCACAATGATTATATATTTACTTTTATGAGATAATTTAATTACCAAATGACTACTGTGATAGGCTCTAAAATATAAATAAATTTTTTAGCTGTACAACAATAAGAAAATCATATATAAAATCTCATAATGAATCCATTATATCGTGACTAAATCTTTAAATCATATATATATATATATATATATATATGCACTTAAATACAATATTATGAATCTATCATTGTTGTAAATAAATCTTTGAAATCATTTATATATAAAAGCACTTAAAAATAATATTTTGAATCAAATGCAAAAGAATCAACTCAATTTTGCTTTTTTGGGGGGTAGTTAGGTAGTGCGTTTTTAGGGCTTATTAATGGAGTGCGTTTATACCCCCCTGTTAAGGATCTAAAACAAGGTTCCCTCTATCTGACTTAGCTTTCGTTAAATAAACAATCATAATTATTTTTATTGATATAATATTCCCTTCGAATTATACCGGGTTATCTTTATAGTATAAATATAGCAACCTATCCCTTTTCATATTTTATGTACAATTTTTGTCAAAATAATTCGATTTTTCCCTAAATTACCACTATTAATTGTATCATTATATTTTTAACACGATATACGCTGTAGATTAATGGGATGTATAAAAACGAATTATATTTTATTTGGTACTGTGTCTTTATTTCTCTCCCATATCTTGATTACTGCTATCATCGTCATTCTCACCGATATTACATATTATATCTCCTTGGTTATGATCACAACATCTACCCAATACATTTAGATTCCATTCGTTAAATGTCAACGATACCTACAATTACTTTATTGTACCAGATTAAATCAAATCAAATCAATGGGGGAAAAGAGGAAAAAATGCTTGTAGTCTATCTAGAATCGACTTATATTTGGCTATACAAAATATGTTTCTGGTTGGCCTGTCAAGTTTTTTTAACTTGAATAGAAATGTTGGAAGCCGTGTAAACTATATACATTATATAACAATGTAGAATGGCTTTATATAAGATATCAGGACGTAAATGTCGTCAAAATATTAGTAATATTCAATAGAATTTCTGGAAAAAGCCCAAACATATATTAGTTTCATCAAAGATCAAATGCCAATGATAGCGATTACAGCAATATTATTTCATTACGACATAACATGATAACATGTAGACAATTAATGCAGATAAAATAAATTAGCATAAAAATCCCTAAAATGTTTTTAACAAAGTTTCTTCGGAAAACTGGTGTAAAATTAATCTTAATATAATTTCTCAACAGGAAATTTTACATGGAAAATTTACAAAACCAAGTCCGGCTTATTTCAGATAGTGCCAATAAAAATATTCTCTTATATTTTGTTGTTACTATTATTATTATTATTACTACTACTACTACTACTACGATAGTTGTTTGTAGTATCTGTAAACTGGAAAATTCTTCATGTATATCTCTGAGGATCTATATAGGAAGAGATAAGAAAGTCTAGGTAAATCACATTACTTGTGAAGAAATACAGAAAAATTTAGTTTTAACTATTCGCTGTGAAAAAAATATCTATTTTTTTACGCAACGTAACCAATCCATAACTTCTAGTAATTCTTCTTCAAGTTCCTTTGCATTATCGTCCAAAGATTCTCCATTCACAATGGTTGCCTTAAAAGACACTGANTACTACTACTACTACTACTACTACTACTACTACTACTACTACGATAGTTGTTAGTAGTATCTGTAAACTGGAAAATTCTTCATGTATATCTCTGAGGATCTATATAGGAAGAGATAAGAAAGTCTAGGTAAATCACATTACTTGTGAAGAAATACAGAAAAATTTAGTTTTAACTATTCGCTGTGAAAAAAATATCTATTTTTTTACGCAACGTAACCAATCCATAACTTCTAGTAATTCTTCTTCAAGTTTCTTTGCATTATCGTCCAAAGATTCTCCATTCACAATGGTTGCCTGAAAAGACACTGATGGATTTTCTTCAATATCATTTGCTACAGGATACAAAGCATAATCAACATTGTTTAGTACTTTCTCTGATGCACCTGTTTTTGGAACGGGAAACTTGTCCTTGCTTTCAGTAGTAACTGCTGTTTTGTCTCTTCTGAAGAAAGCTGAAGCTTTACTTGACAAATACCCCTGGTACTTTCTTCTTTCCTTGTATCTTTGTTTTCTTTTTAATGCGCTTATAACTTTCATACTTGAATCTTCCATCAGTTTAATCATATTGATAGGATCAGTAAAATTACCAATTGTACTCATCTTATTTCTGCAAAATGTAAAAAGGAGTAGCATTAAAATCAAATTAGTTTCCATTAAAAGCACGTCTCACAAATGTCTAATCCGTAAGGGTATATATTTATGTATATGAATATAAGTAAACAAACAAACGAAAATAATAGTGTTCTTCTTCTACCATTTACAGTGCTCGATGGAAATCCAGAGCCAATATACGTGGTAAAAGAGAAAATTATGGCCATTCCATCTGGTTTTGAAGTCTTTCTCTGTTGAGGCTATGTGAACGTTCCTCGGAAATCTATCAACCGATTATATTTTTACCTATTGTTGTAGTTCTGAATGGCCTGTGAAATATACACATGTGCTTTTTGTAACGTTTTTTAATCAGTATAGCTGATGAGTGTAAGACACGAAACTTTTAGTTCTATCCACAAGTTTTGAGTTTTCTCTTTTACCTTGTATATATTAACAAATGAATATGAAATGTCATCAGCAACAGTACTCTACCACATTAAAATTTAGGAGCTATCATATAATCATATATATATATACCAGTATCGAAGCAATTATTAGCTATCGACAGTGCTCAATAATATATGAATATTAGAGCTATCACATGGTGAACGACAAAGAAAATCAACAAAACTTAGTGAAACTAAGTTCTGTTGATTTATTTTGTCGTTCACTATATATATATATATAATAAACAAAACTTAGTTTTGTTTATTATATAATTATTATATTGTCGTCACTTTGGTACGCGATTTGTGTTCCTGCTAAACGAAGTTAATTAAACATTCTTGATTCCTCTAAAATTGTAATTTTTGCACTCAAATGTTTTCTCTTATCTCAAAATTATTTTAAAAAAACGTCCAACTTCAGTGAAAGCTTTACAAGTCCCATTAAATATCATATTGGAAAGAAAAAAGTGTCATGAAACATCCTAGGAGATCCAAAGAAGATGTTATAACTTTGTGCCACTCAGGAGGTTATGGACAGTAAACAGTTCCGCCATCCACTCTGTTAATTTCGAGAACGTGGATGATAGTGTAAATTTATGAAATGCATCCAATTAAAACTTTGGAAGGAAGAAATAAACTGCACTTTGTCTGAAAACAAATTGTATTACCATCAAGAATTATTTACTGTATGTATCTCTCGCCAATCCTTATTTTATAATCTGAATTTTTAAGAAAGCAAGTAATGGCAAATGAAAATTAGAGTCTTGAATTAACTATAAAAACTTTTTCATGCTGACAATCAACATTGCATCTTACCTTACAGAAGTTAAAGAAAGGAAGGTATTAGGATTTGGGGGAAATGGATTTACATCTTTCTAAAATGTGGTTTAAAGTACTTTTTAAAAAGGAACACAAAATACTTGCAGCCAACAGTGCCTATAACGTGACTAAAAAAGGCGCCTAGTATTGGAAGTTAAATTTAATTCAAAGGAACAAATTAACAGGAAATAGAAAAAGTCTATGATGAATATTTAGAATTGGTCTTACCTGCTAAGTTAAAGAACTTCTCTTGCTCTCTGTGATATAGTCAGGAGGAGAACACTTCTTGATATAACCTCTTTGATAGCCTTTGCTTCGGTACTGATAAAGTGTTTAATATGCATAATAAGATATAATACAATTTGACATAATGCTCATTCAGACACTGTCGAATTTACTAGGCTTAGCCTGGTCAAATTATTTACAAAGATCTTTTAAAAATTTCAGCCGCACATCCAGTCGTTGACAATAAGGAAACATTAAAGAATTTTTTATCTTGAAGGTTTTACTAGATTGAGTGACAATTGAACAAATATTATTAATCTTTGTTAGAACAGTTGCTTCTGCTGTTGTTGTTTTTAACAGTGTTATATTAAGATGGTGCAATACAAAATTGGTACTTGCTTAGAAAACAGTAGAAAGAGAATGCAGAGAGTGTTTAAACATAGATTTACTGAAGGTTAAGAAAGGACCTGATGTTTAAGTTTAGGTATTTTCTTGCTCTGCTGATTAAGGAATAGAAAAAAAGGTGCCGTAAGTTTCACCATAGTTAGCTCTTTACCAAAATTATTTGGCTTGGAGCTTTGCAATAATGAAAATCAGGGAATTTTATAGCATTTTACTTCTGTACTTTACCACTGACAATGCTGCTGAAATTATCAGTTGTAGATCCCATAAATGATAAAAATATAGTTTGCTTCCCCATAGCCCGAGCAGGATAGTGGTACATTCAACTTACTCGTCAGAAAAACAAGGTAGAAACCTCTATCTGGTAAGAAACAAAATGTTTTTTCCGATGTATTTTGCTTCTCCATCTTCAGAACCTAATCTTATTGCCTCAAAGGTCTTGAAAACATATTTTACGTAAAGCTTGGAGTTCCAAGTATTTTGTACCTACACTCTATTACTACGTCTACCTTCTTGAAAATTGTGAACTTTATGAACTCAGAGGAAACCATAGATGTAAGAGCTTTATCATGTCATGATAAAGCTCTTACATCTACGTCTATCTTGTTCGGATTTGTTTCACTGTCTAAAGCCATCCTTGTCAATCATCCATGGCAGCTGGAAGTTTAATAGAGCATCATACAAAAGTGTTCAATCAGCTTATTAACACATGCTTCAACGACCATTCTACCCCGTTCTTGTTTTAGATTAAAAATAATTAATTACTAAACAGCTTCTTCTCGCTTTACCAGATCTCTTTTACCTAATTACTATTAATATAGAAAGGGGAAGTTGACTAAAGAACCTTTTTGTGTCGGATGATCTTGCCAGGAGATGTTAAGAAGGGTTCTTAGGACAAGCGTGTAATTGTCATCTAGCATGCTCGTGAAAAGGAAAGAGTAAATTTATAACCCCTTCATTCCATCATCAAATTGCATGATCTGTTCGAAGTTTTACGAATGTCATTTGGGCCAAGATAGTCCAAATACCTGAGGCTAAAAAAAATTATGATTGAAACCGAATGTAGATTGAGTTGTTCGAGGAATTTGTCCATTTACTGTATGCATTTTTCAAATGAGCAGTGGCTTAATGGTCAGTGCAACTTCACCGTAACCAAGAATTCCAGGTTCGATTCCCCGAGCGGGCGACTTTGGAATTTCACAAAAGAAAAAGCCATTGTTTGGCGTCGGGAAGGGCATCCGGCCAAGAAATTCCTCACTGCTAAATCCAAGTCCCTATGAAGAGCACCGTCTGAGGGGAAAATGAAAAAAAACAAAAAAACAAAAAACTGTATGCATTTTTTAGAGATATGCCAAGGATGAGGACTTGGTACCCAATACAAGAAAGGTAAAGGCATTAAAGGGAAAATTCATAGAGAACTTGTATGACCCACATTTTAGGCCTGACGTAAAGACGTGCAGCTTGTAACACCCTAAAGCCTTTTTCCTTGAAGCACAAAAAGATGTTGATCAAGGAACAAAGTAAAAAGTGTGATTAAAAAAATGGAGATAAGTTAATGCAAGTTTTGCCTCTGGGCAAGGGCTCTCTCTTTCCCTTGTTGTCTGCAACTTTAAGGTGTAAGGAACCAACACTGCCATCTTAACTATGCTTTTCTCACATGTTTATGCTTTACTTCTACCAATTTCCACATTTCTTATTTTTTTGGCTCTGAGGACTGACTTGGAAGGTGATAAGTCAATCTTCAAAGGCTTCACCTGACTAAAAAAAGTTCCGACCCACTTAATCGTGATCCTTCCTGCAATTGTTCACGACAGATTTCAATTAGTTGAGCGTCTTGTTTTGGGGGAATATTTGCTATTTTTTCCCTTCGATCCAGGCTTCATTTTTGCTTTGATTTGGCGTGAAAAACTGCGACTTTTAATGTTCTGGAATGATCCCTATTGTTCTCAATTGAGTTTTTATAACATTCTTGGAGGAACAACTTCATAAGGTCCCCCAATTTTTCTTTTTGTCAGAGCATCAGTCAATTTGCTGATTCCTTATTGCAAACTACGTGTCCAGCAAGTTTCAGTCGTCTTGATTGAATAGTTTTAGTAATTGATTGAAGATATCCATAGCGGCCTTTGTTTGTAGTGCGAGGTTTTCAGGATATACCATATATGGTCCGAAGGATCTTAATGTAGGTTCCATCCAGTTTGTTACTTCGAGTTGTGTTTAATGACCAAGAATTAGAACCGTGCAGCAAAAATGCTTTTGGCTCACACTCTTAAGACTTTTGTTTTTGTTTTCTCCTTGATTTTCGATTTCCACACCTTTTGAAGTGAGTAAATTGCACCCCACTCTTGGTCTCTTTTCACTGACAGTTGTAGTAGTGAGTAATGTCCCATTCCTTTCTTCACTCAACAGGTTGAGGTTTTTTATCCCATTATATTTAATTTGAATGAATGTTTGCAAGCCGTTCTTTTGTTCGATGCTTTACCAATTTTCCTGCAGCACTCAACCTGCATTTTTAATAATCCCATTTTGTTTACGTAGTGGTACTTGAATCCCCAATCCTATTTGGGTAGATCTCGTAATGTAGTTTAACTTACTGGTTGTGAGCCTCTAGACTCGTAGAAGAAAGAATTCATCTTACTTCTTTTAGTCTCATTGGCCTTTAGTGTAATACAGTAGCTGCCATTTTTCTCAGTTAGGCGTTGCCACAAACTTCATGGTATCTTGGATTTGCCTTAAACAACTACACATAGAAATCAGAAGAATATTTACGATTACAGCAAACCAAAATATTTTAAGTCATGGAAAATTATTTTCATGATTTGGAGAAGTATTTCATGGACCTGATTTGATTTTCTTAGTTTGGCTTCCTTATTAAGTTCTCCAATCTACTTTCTGTGGAATAGTATATGTAGTTGTATTCCTTTGATTCTGAATAATATGACACCCCATTATCTACGAGATTTCTGATTGTTAAAAGAAGGTCTGTAATTCCGCGTGAACTTTTTATCCCCCTGCCCCAAGCCACAAACAAACACTTCCCTGACTGGTACTCTGTGTTGGCATAGCAATGTCTTCCTTCTGACTGAAGTATGCCCAAAGTTTTCGAGACATTCAGCAACAAAATTACCCATGATGCATTTTTATAACAACAGTTCATGGGTACTTGGATGAGAGCTGTTCAAGGTTTGCAAATTTGCCCATCGAGGAAAGGAAGCAAGATTGAACAGGATGTACCGTAGAAAATTGAACATAGGATAGATAACGCTTCAGTTTATATACACAGAAATGTTTCTGAGCCGTTTAAAGGAGTATTAATAAGCCCAAAAGGCATGGTTAGATAAGTTTTGTGAACGTTTATTGCAGGCGACTTATCAGTTCGCTCTGGCAAGGAATTTTTAAGACCAAGCACATAATTGAAGGGAAAATAGCAGCAGTACCATTGTTAGACTTTATTAGATGCAGGCATGTCAGTCATGACCAGTACAAAAGGTACAGAATGTTTGAGGCTTGTCTACAAACCACTATCCTGGCTTCCTGTCATTATCATCAATGCCATTGCAGTATGGTCTTATTTCGCTTATGTGATTATTTTGGCAATAGGTAAGTAAATAAGGTCTGAGATTTATGGTCTGAAATCAGTAGCTCCTGGCACTGTTATTTTAACGTCACGTTAAAGGAAGATATAGTATCTTCTACAAATATTGATATGTTTTTTTGCTGCAATTGGCAGTCTGATAAAGCCAATGTGTTGTCTTTATTGGCCTGCCGGTGCCAAGTTGTTTTTGCAGGGTAATCGAAACTTTAAAATTTAAGAACTAGTTATTCTTTGATCCTGTATTTGTTTCATTGGCAAACGTGAAGTATTATAGCTATTGACTTCTGTTTGTCAATAAAAGGGGTAGGAGACACTAGGCTTTTCGGACTGGGATAAGTGGAAAAGAAAAACCTTTCTTAAGCATTAAGACATTGCGAGAAGTCATGATAAATCAATCATCACCTACCAAAACAGTAATGTGGAAGTTCCATGGTGATTGAGACACGTTTTCAAACTGGTGTGCACTAGAACATAGGAAGTTGGTAATGGCTAGTCCAAAAATCGAGACACCACCTAAATGGTAAGGAGATAAAGTATTCCGAAGGGGACATACAAGTTACATAATTTTGTGGTCAGCCTCATACTCCAACAATTGAAGTTTTGCTCTTTCATTCAAGATGTTATTTAGTGTTGACAGCATTGTGAAAATATAAAATTACAGAACAAGCTGAGTGGAGCATATGTGTAAGAAGAAAATCCCATGCCTCTTGGTTAGGCTTCAATTACCAAAGAATCAGACACAACTTATAAAAATTCAATTCAATTCAGTACGTTTCAATACAGTAGAACAAGACCTGTTAAAAATAAGACAAAATAAAGAAATTAATAATAAAAATACAGAAATTTTTATAACATTCTCCCCTGTTATTTAAAGTCAGCTTTACTATTATTGACCCTTACCAGGCTTTCTTTACTGAACTTCATAAAATTTATTTGAGGTTCTATTACGTTTAGTTAAGTCTTGTTATGTGAATATTAAAGTTTGTATGGTACAGTTTAACAGTTCTAGTATTCTTTTGCAAACCTAGATTCTGAACCCTAATGGGTGTATTTTTAATGAGCGATTTTGTTTTACTTTGAGGACTGGAGATGGCTTTTTTGACTGACTTTCAGTCATTGGTTCATTAATTTCTGACTTGTCAGACTTGAAGTTTATTAGGTTTTGATGCTTTGTTTTCTGCATACTCTAACAACTAGAATGGTGTGCTCAGGAATAGAGTCAACCCCACCCTATAGAACAAGGTCCCCTGGTGCAAGGTGCCAAGGTTACAATGGATCCTCAGCAATATCTTTTCAGATTCTGTTTCTCATATAGGGACAGACACCACCTGATAAAAAAAACTTTTTCTTTAAGGTAGAGTAGGGTAAGTTGTTGTGTTTCACAAAATAAATAAGAAAAGCTGTACCAGGCTGACAGAGAGCCTCATTGTAATAAACAGAATGAATGCAGTTTACTGCCAAGATATAGACTTTAATCAACAAAACCTGCTGACTAATTGTGATAAAATTATGTCAACAAGCTAGTCTGCTGTCATTGGTAATTTCAGTTCTGTTTTTATAAATACATTCACCCCCTCATAAAGATTGAATCTATTAACAGGGCAATGACCACACTGAAAGCACATCGCCAGTTGGGAGGCCTATTCCTCCTGATTGATTTTTCTTTTCAGAATCATTTTTTGAGGAAGTTCTTTGTCCAGATCACTTGTTACAGGAATATAACATAAAGATGGATCATTTATTGTTTGATAAATAGTTTCAGTCAGATGGCCGTGAGAAGCAAGATGAAGATTCTCTCAACCATCTCTCAGACCTGTCAAGTCTCCCGCATTTTGCGGGAGACTCCCGCATTTTGAAGTGAAAAGTTGTCTCCCTCCCGCATGTAATATATTTAGCAAAATCTCCCGCATTTCTTATCTGTGTGCATTTAAGAATTTCTAAAAGTCAAATTCCGTCACTTTTGGCATTTTATAGGGTTTTCTAATCCGTTTTTGTTTGTTCCTAGCGTTTCACATTCNGTTTATTAGGTTTTGATGCTTTGTTTTCTGCATACTCTAACAACTAGAATGGTGTGCTCAGGAATAGAGTCAACCCCACCCTATAGAACAAGGTCCCCTGGTGCAAGGTGCCAAGGTTACAATGGATCCTCAGCAATATCTTTTCAGATTCTGTTTCTCATATAGGGACAGACACCACCTGATAAAAAAAACTTTTTCTTTAAGGTAGAGTAGGGTAAGTTGTTGTGTTTCACAAAATAAATAAGAAAAGCTGTACCAGGCTGACAGAGAGCCTCATTGTAATAAACAGAATGAATGCAGTTTACTGCCAAGATATAGACTTTAATCAACAAAACCTGCTGACTAATTGTGATAAAATTATGTCAACAAGCTAGTCTGCTGTCATTGGTAATTTCAGTTCTGTTTTTATAAATACATTCACCCCCTCATAAAGATTGAATCTATTAACAGGGCAATGACCACACTGAAAGCACATCGCCAGTTGGGAGGCCTATTCCTCCTGATTGATTTTTCTTTTCAGAATCATTTTTTGAGGAAGTTCTTTGTCCAGATCACTTGTTACAGAAATATAACATAAAGATGGATCATTTATTGTTTGATAAATAGTTTCAGTCAGATGGCCGTGAGAAGCAAGATGAAGATTCTCTCAACCATCTCTATAGCAGATGTGGACATGATGTGGGTTTGCCTGAAGCAAGTCAGCCTCATCAACTAAGTGGTCTACTTTGCTGTTTTTCTCCCTGTGCTTGACATAAACAAAGCCAGGGGCACTCGTCCACAAAGGAATGGACTTGCCTATTGAGGAACAATGAGGCAAGTTACCAGTGAGTACATTTGGTTCAACAAAGGTATAATGTATCCTATATATGTAACCTATTAAAAAAAATGCAATTAATAACATCAACACAACAAGGTGAATACTGTATATGCAACACAACTATCAATCCAATTCATGACATTCTCCCCTGCTTCGGAAATCTGCTATCATCTGCTTTGGAAAATAAAATTGTCACAAAACTTTACAAATCAAGTCAGGTCAGTGCTTTACAGATTCTTTCAGATCGATGCAATGATGTCTCACCATTGATCTACTTTGGTACAACAATGCTTGCAGACTTGTGGACCACATTGTCACAAAATATCTGGAGAACTAAGTTCATTTTCTGGAACTTAAAACTCTGAGGAATCAGGAGCTTTGCCAACTGATCTGGCAGTGTCAGATTCTTGATCACCATCTAGTTTTGGGCAGAAACTTTTTTTGCCACGAGGTGCAAGTTGTTTCAAAGAAACTGTTGTCTCATTTCCATCAGAGAGTCAGACATACACATACTGTGGGTTAGCTTCAATCAGTTGTACTTTCTCTACAAGTGAGTCATACTTGCTCTGTCTGACATTTTTTCTCATGAGAATCTGCTGGAGTGCTCAGCCAGGACAGAATAGATTGTCCAGAAGCAGATCTGCATTGATAATTAAATAATCTCTCATGTGGCATACAGTTTGTTGAGGTACACAACAATGATCAAATTGAGTGTAATGCATCAAGGAGTACAGTTTCCCAAGACTGTTCTGATAGGCTACAGGATTTCAGAGCAAGCAATATTGACTTCCATATAATGGCATTATAATGTTCTACTTGTCCATTGCAGGTCAGGTTATATGCAGTGGTACAATTTGTGGTAATTCCTTTCCAGAATAACCACTGCTTCAGTTCTTTTGAGATGAGGGATGGTCCTCTATCAGAATGAATATATGATGGCATGACAAATATGGCAAAACATAAAAAACAGAGTAAAACATTTGAAAATCTGTGTCTGATGTCACACCTTTAACAGCAAAGGCAAAAGGAAAGTGAGAGTATCCATCTACAACAGTAAACATGTACACATTTCTGGTGCTAGACAGGGGCCCCTTAAAACCCAGAGATATGCTTTCAAATGGTTGAGTTGCCTTAATGAGGTGTGCCTGTTTTGGCTTGTGGTAGCCTGACTTTACTTCTTGACAAATTTTACAACTCTTACAGACTTCTTTCACATTCTCTAATGAATATGCTAGATTTTGGGACTTTATGAAGTGGTTCAACCTAGTTATTCCAGGGTGACATAAAGCAGAATGTAAGGAATGTAGTGTCTCTGCACTGGTTGCTGCACAAAAGGCATGAGTAAATGTAGCAACTACAACATTTTTTCCCTGGTTGGTATTGTGTTTCATAGCTGTATGGAGATAACTCTACACACCCTTTTAAAATGTTCTATTCTTAATCTTGCTGGGCATTTTGGTGTCATACATATATCTAACACTATGCTGATCCATGATCGTTGTGAAATTATAACCAAGAAAAAAGTGCCTCCAGTGATTAATAGATTCAACAATGGCTTGAGCTTCTTTCTTGACCAGAGAGTAAAACTTTTCACTACCTTGAAAAGTTCACAAATGGAATACAACAGGTCTATCAGCCTGATTCAAAGTAGTGGTGATGGCAAAATCAGAAGCATCTATTTCAACTTTTTGGGGGATGCTTTCATTGATAGACTGCATACTTGCAGCAGCAAGATCAAGCTTCAATTCCTCAAAAGATCTTACCTGGATATCATTAAGAGGAAATTTTGACACAGTGTTTAATGCCTTGATTTTAGCCAAGAACTTCTTTATCCATTTGGCATAATAAGCAAACATCCCAATTATCCATTGGAGAGTCTTAGCATCATGAAGGGCTGGTAGATTATGCAAAGGCTTAAATTGCTCAGGATCAGGCTGCAAGGTCCCAGGAGATATGTGATAACCTAGAAGATCAACAGAAGCAACTGAGAAAGTGCACTTGCCCTTGTTGAAGGTAAGGTTGTCCAGTTTCACAGCTCCAAGAAATTGTGCTAGATTTTTGTTATGGTGAGACTGAGAATGACCACATACAATGACATTGTGCAAAAAGGCAAAGCAATCAGGGATGTTGTGTTTGTTGATGAATTTGTCCAATTTTCATTGAAAGCATGAAACACTGTTAGTAACACCAAACATCATTCTTGTATACTGTAGTAACTGCCCATCAGCTTCAAAGCCAGTGTAAGGACTATCTGATTCTGATAATGGGATTTGGTAGTATACTCATCGTAAGTCAATGGTACTGAACACTTTGTAATTGGCAATCTTATTTACCATCCCCTCAATCTTCGGAAGGGGGTAAGTGTCTAGCTGAATGTATTTATTGATAGGTTGGCTGTAGTCTACCACCATTTGAGGCTTCTCTGAATCTCTGACAACAAGAACTAGGGCTCTCCATGGAGAATTGCTTGGCTCAATGAGACCTGCATCCAGGAGACTTTGTGTTTCAGCTTTAATATAGTCCCTATCACTCTTTCTGAACTTTGTGACAATCAATTTGCAATCTGTAGTAAGATGCAAGAACAACATAGGTTGTTCTGTTTTCAATGCAGTCAAAGCAGTGAATGTTAGTGCTGGTTTAGCACCACCATAATTCATAACAGCACTTTCATGAAGCTCCTGAAAGGCTGTTCCCAGTATTATGTTTGTGCACAGATCCTCTAGAACATGTAGCTTCACACATTTATACATTTAATTCTTTAGTGTAAGCGATACATAACAATAACCAATCGATTTAACTGACAGATGCAGAATGCCATACCAATGACACTATTTATGGATCACTTTTAATTCCAACAACAACATTAATTTCTTACTAATAAAGCTCTTATCTGTACTGCCACTGTCTATCAATGCCTCACCCATGTATGTATCATTGATCATAACCGGACTGCTGACATGGAAAGGCAAAGTTGCACCAGCAGCAGAAGTTGTGGCCAGAAATATGTCATCTGGATCATTCATTTTGGGTATTGCTGCCATTGAAGCTGAACAAAAAACTGCCCTACTTTCTTGCATTTAAAGCACTGGATATCTCAAGCTGGACACCTACTAGGATGGTGGTCATTTCCACAAAACCAACATAATTTTTTTTACTTGGAGGTAGTACTAGGAGTAGCAGCTGCATTGGATGTATTTGACACATTAACTTGATTTGGAGCAGGTATTTAAGGGACAGGGCTGGTGGATGCTGACAGGCTGAAATAGTTTTGTGGTGGCTTTTGGTACACCACCAAGCTTTGTTGCACTGCATATAAAACCTGTGCTTGCTGCCTTATGACATCAGAACTCAAACCATTAATTGAAAGCATCTCAAATAAACTCAGTCTTGTAATTGTCAGCAGTCACACTGTAAAATTACAATCCTTGGCCTGTGTCTTTAACTCTACCAGAAACTAATCAATGGTTTCTCCAGGCTGCTGTTTATGAGTAGCCAACAAATGTCTTACAAACACCTCACTCTTAGGCTTTATGTACAGTGTTGTGAGAGCAGCATCCTACGTAGCACATTTCAAAATGTAGTCATACACATTGGGAGCAACGTAGTTTATAAGAAGATTCAACTTGTTGGCTGCTCATATTTCTACCACTGATTCTAAGAAATTAGTAAATGTTCTTAGCCAGTGTTGATATGTCTTAGCTGCATCACTGGAACTGGGGTCTACACTGAAGTGATCTGGCTTCATGAGTTGTTCCATCTTGATGAATATCTTTGTTGATTGAGGCAAATTACCAGTCAGTATATTTGGTTCAACAAAGATATATTGTGTCTAAACCTATAAACAAAAAAAAATACAATTAATAACATCAACACAACAAGGTGAATACTGTATTTGCAACAGAACTATCAATCCAATTCATGACAAACAATCGTGAAAACGCAGTAAACACTCACAAGGTATTTCATTTGTAGCAATACACACGAGAGAGTAAAGCAAGTGCAAAACTTTGGAAGAACTTCCTGCCAGTATTTGTTTGGAAGAGCCTTGGAGTTCAAATACATTGTAAAAGCCTTTCCAATTGTAACATTAAACCTTTCAGCTTGATAATTGCCTGCAGGATTATAACTTGTTGACCTACTCATGGCTACATATTTGCTGGTTAAAAATCCCCATAACTCTTGACTCATGAATGAAGAACCTCTCTGAATGTACATAGGCTGGCATGTCCAAAAGGGAAAACAATATGGAATGACTCTTTGTAGCAGTTCAGCTTGATGCATGAGGGTATGAAAAAATGAATGGAAATCTGGAATATTCATTGATATTAATGTTATTACTTGGCAATAGATCCTTAAAATTGATATTTAATTGTTCAGATAGCTGTGTAGATTTGATTAAGTAGTGACTATCTTCTGTATAGTAGCAATTTGGTTTACACTGACAGTTGATACCACAGGAGTTATATTTCTTTTTTAGTTTGAAGGTGAAGGGTAAATTCTTTAATCAAACAAAATACCAAAGCCTAGCAATACTTAAGTGACATGGTGAGTTGTGGAGGTTGAGAGAGACAGACAGAGACACAGAGAGAGAGAGAGAGACAGAGAAAGACAGAGAGACAGACAGAGGCAGAGACAGACAGACAGACAGAGAGAGCAAGCAAGCATGAGATAAGATGCCTGGTGGGATTCTTTCATTTCTTGGTTTGTAGATTATATTAAAGTTGTAGCAACTAAATTTGGTCCTCCAGTGCATTATCTTGCCATTTTTAATCTTGCCTTCATGATGGTGATTAAACCGGGCTTCTTTCCTTTTGGCATGATGTTTCAGCTCACTTTCTTGTAGAGTGTGTACAGAGGCTACAGGCCTTCTCTCTTGGTTCAGAGTATCTGCGAAGGGTACATCAAGAGGCATGTTTCTACCTTGAAGGGAGTATCCTTATTTTTAGCTAAGTCAACTGTGTTAGGGATGATCTTTAGATTCCTTAATGCTTGACCAGCTTCTGATGACAGTATGAATGATTTACAGCTATGATCTGGTTTAATTTAGTCATAGAAATTTGTTACCCATTGTTAATAATAAGAGAAAAGGGAGTTTTATTATTTGGTAGAGGAAATTCGTAAAAGGGGCATAACCTCTCAGAATCAGGGTATATCTTGCTGCCTTTGAAGACATAACCAAGTAACAGAAGTCATTTTGTACAGAACACAATTTTGCCTTTCCTCTCATCCATCAATTTCCAGGTGTTGTTGCTGATCCATGGCTTGCTTTTCCCTTTTTTCAATCCTTACATTTCCTTTGCTGCTTTGATGAATGGACTAATTTCTCTGTTCTTCCCACACCCTAATACCTTCACTCAGTTTTGTTCTCCACAAGATTGCTCCTTAATGCATTGCATTACTTCCTCTTTGTTTCCCCATCCATCAGTCAATCCACATTGAGTTTTGGTCGACTTTGTTCTTGTAGCTGTGTAACTTGAGATACAGCTTGATATTAGCCCTCATCAGGTAATGTTCACTGTTTATATCTGCTCCTCGCTGTACCTGTGAGTCAAGTACATAAGATAGTTGATTTGAATCTTAAGTCTCCCATGAGGTGAAACCCATGTTACATTATATATATTGTTATGGGGAGATAACGACCCTGCTATCACAAAGACATTTAGCTGACAGAACTTACACAGCCTCTCTTCATTGTTATTTTGTGTACCTAGACAATAGTCAGTATAATCATGCCAAATTTTGGCATTTATTTATTTATTTATTTATTTATTTATTTTATTTATTTACGAATATTTATACAGGATAAAAGCTTCAGTTATTTACATATTTACATAAATACTGTTATCAATGTTTGTCCTGAGACCCCCCATGAAGAAAATGGTGTTATCTGTGTTATATCAAGCCAGTGTTCCCTGTAGTTCTGGATAGAACTCCTTTGCAGTGTCTTTCTTCTTATTGTATGGTGTATAGAGTTAAATAATGGTCCCTCTCCAGTATCTTAAATACAATCTAGACAGTATGATCCTCTTTTGAATAGGTGTCCACAAGTGATTTTCCTACTTGTTGGCTAACTATTATGGCAACACCACCCTAGTTCATTTCTTCATCACCACTGTGGACCAGTGCTTTCACTTATCCCAAAAACATCCAGGTGGTACCCCTCCATCACCCAATGGGATCTGTGTTCCTGCATCTCCACTGTATATTGTTCTAACATTCCAGTATCCAATGACAAAGGTCATTTTGGAATTTGCAAGAGGTTTCATCAGATGCTGAGCTTCCAAAGGCTCACCCAGAGTCATCATCATGCCATTGTCAGTGACCTGTCTTCCTCCCAGGTTTTCTTGATAAATACCAATGACCTTAGTTTCTGTGACTAGCTGTTTCCCACAGGAGGAGGTCATTAGTCTCCTGTCCAACCCCCAGACTTGGAGAACCAGGGTTCTGCACAGGATGTGCTTTCTATAGACTGCATTATATAGACTACAAAGTGGCTTCTGCCAAAAGCCACATAACTTTAGAAATAATTGTGGCACTCCACACCCTGTACTCCCAGATTGTTCTATCCAGATAATAAAAAAATAAGAAACAATCAGTTTTGATTATTATAAGATAATATGTAAATATGAAAGGGTCTTTAGCTTAAAAGCTTAATATATAAAGGTTGAACTGCTATGTATTTTTTCACTTCTTCAGTTTATTGAATAATAAATACCAGTTTAGTAAACGTAAAGAGTAAAATTTGAAAAATATACTGCAAATGTTTTTATTTTGCCTACAGATACTGTAAAATCAGATACAGAAAGAGGTAAGATGAAAGTGATTAGTTTCCTATTTTTTAGCATGATTTTATTAAATTATATTGCTTGTTGTCACAGGTTTTATTCCATCCACAATATGATTAGCTTGGACCTAAAGTGTTACTTTTTGGTGTTGGGTTTCATTAGGTAAAAGAACATAACAAAATGAAAAAGAAAAAAGAATGAACAGTAAAAATAAATTATGTTTGACTACTGTAGTATCTTTTTTGCACTACTAGTGTGATAGTGAAACAAGTAAACCTAATTGTTGCCCCAGTATTTTTCAGATAGGTCTGACTCGGATTCCCTCTTTTAACAGTATCTATTGATGTGGTGCTATTTTGGAGCTGATTACCAGGTATTAATTTGAAAACTGCTCCTGGTACCTGACCATGCTAGATCCTTTCTACTTTTATATTTTCCTGGAAGTATGCATTCATATTTACAGCATTCACAGAAACATTTCTAAATTTTGAAACTCAATACCTTACACACCGGAATGCATTCCTTTTAACTTAATATCTTAACTCCATAAAAGCCAATGCCAGGATTTCCTTTACCATTATTTATTTTATCTTTGATTTTTCCTTCTTTGTTACCTTTACTCATCTGCCAAAAACAAATATCTTACCTAATGGTAACAATTTTTGCATTATATAAGGATATAGCTGATAGCAAAAGAGGTAGTATAGCACCACAGAGATGTATAATATTGGCAGCAAAGAAATATCATATGGTAATGTAAATGGAAAAAATCTTTGAATTAGTCAGTACTGACAAATGATATTGTTATAGTATGTGATGTAACACCTTTCTTTTAGTGTCATAAGCACTGAAAATTATGCTGGGTATGACAAAAATGTGCATTTGCATTCTGGGAAAGGTTGCCTTTTGTCATAGATTTGGGTGAAAAATGTAAAAAGGGTACACTTTGGATCTTACAATTTTATATTCATTTGGCTTTATACTCTGTTCTTTGTTAGCATATTTCAAGCACTAACTTTAATACATTGCAATTTTTTCTGTTCAAAGGAATTAGAGGAATAATTCAATATCTTCAGAGGCTGCCTTTTGTTTTGTTTTTTTAATCATTTCTGCTATATTATATATTAATATTTTTTTGTTGTTTCCCAGTTATGCAATCATAATAACCAACATATTGTTATTTCTTATTAGAATATTAATTCACTAGTAAAATATTATATAATGGGAATAAAAGATGAAGTTCTTTCTTCTCCTTGTCAATTGGCCATATGTATGCTACATTTCTCAGCCATGGTTTTCAGATCACAATAGCATTTGCCTCAACCATCTTCCCATTATCCAAGCTGCACTCTAACTTGCCTTACCCATTTGCACAGCCCAATGGCAGTGATCCATCAGACAAGCCACTTTGTTTGTTCTTCTATCTTGGTTGTGTGTTCTGGTACTTAGTAGTAACTCACAAAAATGTTGAGGTAGAAGGGGAAAATTTTTTATGCCCACTGTAAGATCTTCCCCCATATTTTGGTCTGCATTTTACTTCAGCTGTTGCTTTAGACATTTGCAGTATGTGGCCAAGCAGTTTAATTCTGCTTTTAGAGAATTAACTTACCGTGGTACTGTTGGATCTTTTCAGGGCTTTTGTTGAGATATTTTCTTATTATCTCACCTCTAATAGCTGGAGTATCTTACTAGCATGCACAAGGATTGCATTTTTCAATTTTGCTGGAAAAAACCTGTAATAATTTTGATTAATAAAAGGAATTTTTAGACATTTTGGATTAAAATTTTGTTTTAGCAAATACAACTTTTTTGTTTTGCTAGGTTTTGAAAAATAGTGTAAACCCCCTAGATGCCCCTGTTTAAACATCTCTGCCAGTAGTTCAAATGTTTACAAAGTAATAAAAATGGTAACCTTTTCAAATTGCTTTATCTTTTATTGTAATTGCATTAATCGTGTTACAAGCAACTTTTTTTACTTTGCTTTTGATACCAAATACTTTTAAATCAGCCCTTTCCATTGTCATCGTCATCATATTCGGTTTAACGTCCGTTTCACATGCTAGCATGTGTTGGATGCTCTCTTGAAATTGACTTCCAAATTATCCTATCCTTCACCAGATCTCTGCTGACACCTTTTTCTTTCAGATCCATCCTTATCACTTCCTCCCATGTTTTCTTCGGTCTTCCTCTGACAGTGGTTCCTGTCACCTTGATTGTTCTGCATCTACTTGCCCAAGCATTCTTGTCCATTCTCTCCACATGACCAAACCAACGAAGCCTCCTATTCTGCATACAGCTGCCAATACTGTCCAGATTCAATCTCCTTCTGAGTTCATTAGAACTGAGCCTGTCCTTTAGACTTACGTTGCACATCCATCTTATCATTCTCATGCCATTCCGCTCCATGCGGCTGACATCTTCAGCTTTCACTGGCCAAGTTTCACTGCCATACATCATTGTGCTACGTACACATGCCTGGTAGACTCTACCTTTGGTAGGTAATGGCAGAGCTCTGCTGGTTAACAATGGCATCAGCTCCCTGAACTTACTCCATCCACTGTTAACCCTTGCTGTAACACTTGCACCAGCTCCCCCCTCAGCTCCAAGGGTGTCACCAAGGTAGCAAAACTTCTGGACAACTTCAATATCCTCATCCTCCAAATGCACTTTATGTAGGTCTAAGTCACAGGTTGCCTCTCCTTCTTTGCACCTCTTGCAGCTAAAACGGTTAGTTTCTGTCAGTTTGCCCTTTATTCCACTGCACCGTTTATGTACCCAGTGCTTGCAAGTACCACAATAGATTGAGTTGCTCCCAACTCCCTTCCCACAGACTGAACAGGGAAACTTTCCTTTCTCCAATGGCTTTCCTAAATTGCAACCACTGACCATCACTTTTGTCTTGCCCATGTTCACTCTCAAACCTTTACCTTCCAAACCCTTCTTCCAAGTCTCTAACTTAGCAAGTAGACCATCCAATGTCTCACAGGAGAGAACCAGGTCATCTGCATATAGCAATTCCTCTGGGCAACCCTTTCGAAACTCTCTTGACAGTGCTTCCAAAACACAAATAAAAAGCAGTGGACTTATTACAGATCCCTGATGAACTCCAACACCCACACCAAAACTCTCAGTATAGGAACTGTTGACCCTTACCCGACTTTTAGCATTTCTGTACATTGCCTGAACAACCTTAATCAGCCATTCACTTACTCCTAGTTTCCGTAAAGCCCACCAAACAACTTCTCTTGGCACTCTGTCAAAGGCTTTTTCCAAATCCACAAAGGCAAAGTACAGCTTCTTGTTTTTCCCAAGGTACTTCTCTTGCATTTGTCTAAGGATAAAAATGGCATCAATAGTTCCTCGTCCAGGCATAAAACCAAATTGCATGTCATCAATGTTTATTTCAATTCTAATTTGTTTTTCCATAACTCTTTCAACAACTTTCAGGACTTGGTCCATTAACTTTAATCCTCTGTAATTATCTCTTTCTAGAGCTTCTCCTTTTCCTTTGTAACAATTGATAATTGTACTTATTTCCCAGTCCTCAGGAATGACACCATCTCTTATGATCTGATTTGTTAGATCAGTGATCATCTCTATACTTCTTTCACCTGCAGCTTTGACCATCTCTGCCACAATTCCTGAAGGGCCAGCTGCTTTGCCTTTCTTCATTTTCTTTACAGCTTCCCTCACCATTTCTTTCTCAATGAAAATGGCTGGTCCAGATACTGTTTCTACCTTTCCAAGATTTTCTCTATCCCAAGAAAACTCTGTGTTCAACAATCTCTCATAATAGCACTTCCAGGCATTCTTCTTTTCAAGTTCACTTGTTGCAAGTTCTCCATCATCATTCCTGATACACTTTTCTCCAATGATATCCTGATTAGTCTTGATCATCTGCTTAGCTATCTTGAATACTTCATTCTTCTGGTCATCTCTACGCATTATGTCTGGAAACCTTCTTTTCTCGGCATCCATCTTTGCTTTGTAGATTGCTTGCCTAGCTACTCTCTTGGCCTCCAGATACCTTTCTTTGTTAACTAACCCCTTTTTCCATTGACTCCACAGCCTTCTCTTCTCTTTCACATAATTTTCAACAGAAGCATTCCACCACCATGTCACTCTATGACGTGGAGGCCCTTTTGTCCAGCCACAGACTTGGTCTGTGGCTTTTAAAAGTGTATCCTTGATCTTCTCCCATTGCTCTTCTACACTTCTTAGGTCTTTTCCCGGACTGGCTCCCACAATTCCATTCACTTGATCTTCAAAGGCCTGCTTTACTTGTCCATCATTTAGTCTCCACACCTTTCTCCTTGGGATATACTTTCTTTTCACTTCATGTACTTTCTTAATCTTGAAGTCACAAATTACTGGCTTATGCTGGGTCACAAATTCTTCACCAGGTATCACTTTTACATCTTGCAAATACTTCCTGTCTTTTGTCTTTACCAAAATGTAGTCCACTTGAGTCATAGCTGTCCCAGACTCATAGGTTACCAGATGGCTATTCCTTTTCTTATTGTAATTGTTAAAATGTTGCTGTTGAGTTGCACTTCAGACCAGAGGTTCAGAAATGCCAACTTGCATGCAAAGAATAAATTAGCTTTTTTCCTGTTCCATGTCAATCCATGGTTTTGGTATATAACCCAACAAGGTCAGATAAAAAGTGTTACTATTTAACCTTAATATTTTTTAGAGAAATTCTGTGGAACCAGTGTAATTTATCACTAGGTATAAAATTTGGATAAAGGGGCTTATTGGTATAAAAGTTTGTAGTACAACAGATTTTCAGAATTTTCTACAATCAAGTACAGATTGTTTGATGGTGTTTCTTAATGTGAATATATGACTGCTGAGTGACCTTTCCAAAATCAAACTTCCCCATTTGTTTGCTTATCACCCATTTTTTGTAATCACTTAAACTAAATCCATTTTCTTCATTTAGTTTCCAGACTAGCTAAAGTGATACTTCATCAGTTATTTTAGTGATTCACAAAATCCATTTTTGAACATACCTTCTTAATTCAATTCCAGACCAGATCATTTGGCATCAAGTTTTGAGTTAATAAAAATGCAGGAGAATCCTGGGTGATTAATATCTATCTATCTGTGCTTAGCATTTTTAGCCATTAATATCTTACTTCTTAATAACTTGATGCATTGAAAGATGATAGGTGCCAATATTAATAAAGAGGAATAAAAATACTGTGCATATAAAAAAATTGTAGATATTGTGGTCTCAAAATAAAGGAGTAGTTGCATACCACTGATTTTTATTTGAACTTTTTCACCTTGGTTTCTGTATATAACTTGTATTAACCAATTATTTTAATAAATACTGTATCCTTGCGGTTGGAGAAAGTCACTGAAAAGTCAGCAAACTGCTGAGAGGCAACAAGTGCGAATTAAGACTTTTTAGGCATTTTTTTAGTATTATCATATTTAGCTATTTTACTTATCAAAGTTGTGTTTCATTCCTTTTGCCTTAAAATATAGCTTTTTTCATTTGTCTTTACAGCTATATATTTAGTTTTCTATCACCCAATTTTCCTGATATTCATGTATACCTACTGGAAAGCAATCCTGTGTGATCCAGGACAAGTTCCCAAACAGGTACTATGACCAATATTGTTTTTTTTATTTGATGCTGAAGAAAACATTAAAGTAGATTTAATATTTTGCTTTTTGGTCTCAAGCAATGGATTTTTTTGAATTTATGTATTACTAAATGCCCAGAGACCTGGTTCCCAGTAGGAAACAAAAAAACACATAAAATAGCATTTTGGAATAATGAAACTTTTTATGACTTCCTAAAGTATTTAGACTGATTTTTTTCAAGGGTACTAAAACTCTTTTTGGATTTTATTTCTAATATACTGTAGAGGATTGCATTGATATTAAGCAGTTAAATATGTAGAACAAGTGTAGTTGTGTCACAGAGAGAAAGTCGACATTCCTGAATGTAACAACTGTAAAGACATAAAGCTGGCAGAACTCACCCCAAAGGCATGAAGATGAAGTTAGGACAATAACCTGGAGCTTTGGATAGGTAGATAAGTTGCAGTTTTACTTTAGAAGGAAGACCAACTAATAAAATTGATTTGGCTGTAAAGACACAAGATCATGGTAGTAATTGGAGATTTATCACCATTTGTGGATTTGAATAGGGGTATACCAGAATATGGAGAGACCAACCAGTGGTTGTAGTAAGGATATGGGCAACAGAATATTTTAAAAAGTGGTCATTAAATTTTGTCTGTATAGGGGCATCAGGGTTGTCAAATTAATGAAAGATAGCACAAATTGAAATGGAGTTTATATTTGCCGGGTGTGTCATGTTTTTTGTTTTGAAGTTTTTGAACTTATTACTTAAAGTAGGACATGTTAAATATTTCTTTACATAATTCATCATATCATACGGTGATTTAAGTGTTTTCTGATTTTCAATGTTGTTTTTAGTACACTTTTTTTGATAAAAATATTTGTTTTGACATGATAAACCACAAGCTTTAAATGAAATTAACTTTTAACAGAAAATCCTTTCATGGAAATAGAGATAACAAATAAAGACTATGGAGAAAATTTTGAACAAAAACCTGTACTGTTATGGACCTGAGGCTATTAGTTTTATTGATTTTTAAATGCAAACAGATGATACCTGAAATAATGTTTAAGTGCTTCCTGGTTTGTACACCATTATTATATTGGTTAACTCTGTAAATTTTCCAATGTAGCGATAAGCCTCTGCAGGACCACGTGTTGAGGATTTTTGTTACTTTATAAATAATTGGGCTCCAGTTTACATTTGTGTTATACTGAAAAAAACAAAAGTTGCAAGAATTTTCAAACAACTAATTTCTCATTTAGGGTATAGTGGTGAGATGTTTATTTTCCCCTAGGAATAGCCCTTATGATTTCTTTATAATGATTTTGGTCCCAGTGGCTCTATAATAAATAAAATGACATTGCCATGCAAATTGGTGTGACTGAGAATAAATTGTTAATTTAGTATCAAGCATGAGCCCTTGTTCCTTTTATCTTTGGATTTTTGTTAATTAGAAGAACTCAAGACTGTGGTTATGGTATAGAGAAGTGTTGATAAAGGACAACCTTGGTGTAGACATCTTTCTAAATAGAAAGAGGCAGACCAGTAGCCAATGAGCACCACATGACCTTTTGTATATACATTTTTCACCTTTCTCACTTTTTACTGTGATTGCCTTTTAGTCCTGGTGGCGGGTTTTGCCTGATTCTCTGTTTTACCAGACTTCTCCATCTTGCGCAGCCAGCAGTCACCTGTTGCTCCAAACAAAGCAAACATAGATCATCCACCTTTGTTTCAGCCCTCCTCTCCTTCTTGTGCCTTTAACCTGCATCTCATATAGTCTTCTGATATCTTCCTCTTGACCAAGCATGACCAAACCATCTCATTCTTTTCTTTCTCATTTCATCTTTAATCAGTGTTAAGCCTGCCTCTTGTGTAATACCTTGATTTCTTCTGTGTTCTTCAAGGCTGAAGATAGTATCTCAACATACACATCTCGCAGGTTCCTATTTTGTTGGCTAGTTCTAACATGATGAGCCAAGTTTCATATTTGTAAACCAAGCTTGGTCTGATTGCTGTTTTCTAAATGAGGAACTTCAATTATGATGATAACCTTATATCAAATAGTACACCTGTTAGTTCTGTCCACTGCTTCCAGGCCATGTATATCTACAGTTCAACCTCCTATTGACAGCCTCCTTCTTGTTACATGACAGTGCCCAAGTATTTAAACTGTGGACATTTTTGCAGGAATTCTAATTTGTGGGTGTTGTATTTCTCATTTTGATGTCTCCTGGTTTCCCCATCGGTGGTCAGCATACTGTTTTAGACCTGCTCAACTTCAGTCCAGCATGCTCCATCCTGACCCTCCATACCTCAAGCCTTCTCTCTAGGACCTCTCTGTTTTCATCACATAGCATGAGCTCGTCAACAGACATCATTGCCTAATGTGTGACCTCATTGATATCTTCTGTTTTCATTTCCATATTCATAATGAAAAGGGTTCAACTAAGGCCAGGTCTTTGGTGTAGCCCAACTTCGATGTTGATGTCATGTCTTTTCCTGATAAAGTGTTACCTTTTGTGGTGCTGTTCTCATGTGTCTTTGATGATATTTATGTATGCTTCTGGGAGTCCCTTCAGTATAATGTAAGCTCCCTAGGGACTGTGTCATTTTCTTCATCAACAAACACCATGTGTAGAGGTTTTGTTATACTCTCTAAATTTCTTTTTGCAATGATCTCAGGCAATATATCGGTTTTATTGTAGATTTTTCCTTCTGATGTCCTGGGTCTTCTACATGGTAACTATCTCTTCCAGTCGCACCTTGATCAGTGACCCCTCGAGCTTGATGCAGTGTCTAAGTAATGTTATCCCTCAGTACCTTTAAAAATCCACATGGCTCTATTTTGCTTGTAGATTGAAGTTGTTGTGCTACCACACTCGTCCTGTGGTATGCCATTTTGCATAGTACCTTGTATTACTGCTGTCATCCAGAGAGCTCCACTCTAGGTGGTCCCAGTAGGTCGATTGGTATTTTATCTGGTCCAGTTGATTTATAAACCTTCATCTTCACTTTCTGGATGTTAACCTCTTCAACTGCCACTTTCTGTATTGGATCCTGTATTGGTGGGTACATGGGTAGTTTCTCTTTGTTATACTTTGTGTTTAATAGCATGCCAAAATAATTTTCCACCCATCTTTGATCTTTTCATCTTCACAAAGGATGTTCCCTTCGTCACTTCTAACGAAAGGCAGTTGGTCACTGTCCATAGATCTACTGCTTCTGGTTTTCACTAGACGGTGGATTATCAGGAGTCTACTTTCAGCTAGCTCCTTTTATAGGTTTTCACTCGCCGCCACCCTTGCTTGTGCACATTTGACCTTACTGGTCTGCTCATTACCGTGTAGTCCTCTTTTGTTGTGTCTTTGATCTCTTTACCTTATATGCTTTGTGTGCCTTCTTTGTTGATATCGCTTCATTACCTTCTCCATCCCGCCATCAAGAGTCTTTCTCATTGTACTTCCCTGAAACGGACATGCCAAGTGACTTTTTTTGCAGCTTCAGTCACTTTGAAATAGGTTTCTCCACATGGCATTTCTGGCCTGCCCTCTAATCCCTCAAATCTATCGTCGAGCTTCTGTACCAGGGGTTGCCCCTAAGGTCTTTTTAGCTTCCACCAACTAATCCTCTCATCTCATTTCGTTCTTTTTTTCTTTTTCTTTTCGGCAATGAAATCCATCATTAGAAGACGATGTTGGGTAGCTACATATGTCCCAACAATCGTCTCACAGTTTTTCACTTTGCAGACACTCTCTCTTTACTGTGATGAAGTATATCACTGTCTGGTTTGTACCACTTTGCAAGGTGAGAGTCTGAGCGTCACTCTTTGTAAAGAACACATTTACCTGGGTCAGGTCACAAACTCGAGCAAAATATAGAATCTTCACTCCCTCTGCATTGATGTTGCCATGTAATATTTCCACCGTGGCTCGTGCCTTGTGATATACCACCGCGATGTACCACTCATACTTTGAGCATATAGCTACACTGTTGGCCTTTTCCTTTCACTATAATATATATTGATACCATTGCCGATGTTTTTAGCTTTCCCTCCTGCTTTCCCACCAGTCCATCTGGTCGCTTGTAGACATAGTATGTCGATGTTTTTCCATATCATTATATCCTCTATCAGTCTATTTTCCCGGCTAGAGTCCTGTTTAAGGTCACAATCTTAATTTTTGTGATCCAATTTTTGTGACCCTCGCTCTCTCGCTGCTTACATCATCAAGGCTATTGGTCTGCTGTTTATTACTTACAACGGGAGATGCCCTCTCCAAGTCTGGTTGCAGTAGACTGTCTGACATTTAATTTGTGGCATAGGTTTTATCCGGCCCCTATGCTTTCCCCCTCATTAAACCCTCTGTCTTTATACTGGCATTTGTGCAAGTGAACTAACTGGCTTGTGCATTTCGCAGGCGACGTTACTTTTTGTACATGTATAAACATTGCTTTTGCATGACCGAACATTTGGGCCAAAGCTGAACTTTTGCAGGCATTAATCTAAGTAATGCCTCTCAGTTCTGTCATTTGCTTTTATTTGGTCTGTTGTTAATTAACAGGTTGGCAAATTTTCGAGATATCAATCAAATCTTGAAGTAGAGCGAGACCGTAAAATATTGTTCT
This sequence comes from Morbakka virulenta, assembly GCA_003991215.1. Taxonomy (NCBI): domain Eukaryota; kingdom Metazoa; phylum Cnidaria; class Cubozoa; order Carybdeida; family Carukiidae; genus Morbakka; species Morbakka virulenta. The sequence goes on along the minus strand of RDPX01000131.1, from coordinate 608,946 downwards.
CCCATTAACTGACCACGCTTGACTGTCAAGAAATAATTTTTGGGAGCTTAATTTTCAGTCGTTACTAAAACATTTCACGATTGTTTTGTAATCAATATTAAGAAGACTTGCTGGTCTCTAATTTGCTAAGTCTTCTTTCACCCACTTTGAAAGGAGAGGAAACAATTCCCATTTGTTTAGGTAGGGTAAGTGCTTTAAAATTGAATACTTGTTAAATTACTTCTAAAAAGTCATATGACTGAATGGCCTGAAATGATTTGTAAAATTTTGTGGTAAGGCCATCTGGACCTGGGCACTTGTCATCCAAAGTTGCATTTAGGGGATTGGTAATTTCTTTAAGAGATAAGGGCCTTTCTAACTTTTCATACTCTTCCTTTGGGATTGTTCCTTATTTTGTCTTTATTTGTGTATAATTTTATGTAAAGCAATGCAACTTCCTTCATAATTTCCTCCAAGTTGTTGACACAGTGTGTTTTTTTTATTGGATCTTACTGTTTTTGGTGTTTTTCTTGCGTTTTTTAAATACAAAAGTATTTAGTACTTTTCACCCGATTTCTGACCTTTGTGATCGAGGATGAAGACCTTGTTTTTAGCCCGTTATTTTAATCCACACAAATTTGCTCTCAAGGGATTTCTTTAAATTGAAGAATTTTCTCTGGAAGTTACTTTATACTTTTCTAGCTATATTTGTAAGCTTTGTGGAAATCTTAGACCTATGTTGTCGATTTTTTTAGTTCTTTTCTACAATCTGCACGAACACCTTTATTAGAGTTTTACAAACATCCCACTATTCTATTAGGGTTTGGAAGGACTCTTTCTTTTCTTGCCAACTTTGCCATACAGTTTTCATTACTGAAAAGTAATTATTGTTGTGTAAGATAACATTGTCCAAGAGACAGTTCTCCACAAACAAGTCTTCCATCAGGATAAATATAGGATCATTAATTTTTTTCTTTTAGTAACATAATCATTAGATTTTTTTCTAATAGAGTTTTAAAAAAATACCCTTCCCTTAAACACCCTGTTTCCAGGTGGAGGATACGCCCTTATGATCAAGAATAAAATTTCACCTAAATTTACTTCTCGGATCAGCAAACGCCCATTGGCATCATGGTAGATAGGTTTACCAGTATAACATAGATTCGATTCTAGCAGAATTGCAACCCCAGCTACTTCATAGTTTTATTTGTTACTTAAACATATGGACAAGTATAAATATTTGCCCATTAGTTGTCATTTTGATTGTTCATATATCTTTTAAACATTTAATATCAGCATTTAAATGTTTCAGAAACTGAGCAACTTACCCATGTTTGTTTTTGTTTGTAAGACTATTGACAAAAATAGGGTCGGGGTTGGGTAGTGGCTTGAGTTGCACATAAATTGGATTATAGTAAGGGAGAGAAACACAGGTCATGAACAATCAGTCTCTCGTTCCTTTCTGTCTGGATTCATTGGCTGACCATCAATGCCCCTTTGCCTCACTGTGCCCTGTTCATGCTTCATGATGCTTTCATTGGCTGCGCTTCTTCCCAGTGAACCAATCTGTTGTTTTCATCTGTGCATTCTGCTGGATCCAGTTTTCACATGCATAGGCAGACAATCCCTAACTCGTCATGGATTTCAGACACGTCGGCTACTCACACCAGGTTTTGTCAACAAGTGGAAATAGTTGTGTTGGATGTGGCCGCTGTTTTATGCAAACAGGTAAAGGGAGCCGCTGGCAAGAGCTGAGTGCCAACTGGGGACCAAAGCAGGCATATTATTCCAAAGAGCACCATTGTGTTTCCCCAATCGGAGGTACTACCCCGCCTTAACACCCATACTTCCCGCAGATGCACGATGCCAGAGGTAACAGCACTATTCCATTCAAGGTCAAATTTAGACCTATAAAGATATAATGTAACCACTTCAAACGAAAAATTCATACAATGCAAAAAAGTTCCATCATTTCCAGAGGTAGCCCGGAGCAAGTAAGTAACATATGGTGTCAATTTTAGGTTGGAGGTAAAGGAGACACTGGAGACCCGAGTAGTAACTGGTCTTCTAATTTTCATCTATACCAGTATCCATGTTTTCATGAGATTTTTGAAAATAGAATTAACTTTACCTTCTGACAAGATTTATCTTTTTCCAATATGAAATAGTGATCAGCGCATTCTCTTTCAAGAACTTAAATATGATACCCAATCACAACGGAAGTAAAAGTAGTATTAAAATTAATAAGTAAATGTTGTAGAGAATCACTCTTCATGAAGAGGAAAAGAAGAAAAAGGTTTGACTTTAGAATCAGTACTTGTGATGTCTGTATTTGTGAATACNGTTGTCATTTTGATTGTTCATATATCTTTTAAACATTTAATATCAGCATTTAAATGTTTCAGAAACTGAGCAACTTACCCATGTTTGTTTTTGTTTGTAAGACTATTGACAAAAATAGGGTCGGGGTTGGGTAGTGCCTTGAGTTGCACATAAATTGGATTATAGTGGGCGATATCTATCTTGGGCGATGTGAAAATCGACCAAGATAAATAGATAGATGGATTATAGTAAGGGAGAGAAACACAGGTCATGAACAATCAGTCTCTCGTTCCTTTCTGTCTGGATTCATTGGCTGACCATCAATGCCCCTTTGCCTCACTGTGCCCTGTTCATGCTCCATGATGCTTTCATTGGCTGCGCTTCTTCCCAGTGAACCAATCTGTTGTTTTCATCTGTGCATTCTGCTGGATCCAGTTTTCACATGCATAGGCAGACAATCCCTAACTCGTCATGGATTTCAGACACGTCGGCTACTCACACCAGGTTTTGTCAACAAGTGGAAATAGTTGTGTTGGATGTGGCCGCTGTTTTATGCAAACAGGTAAAGGGAGCCGCTGGCAAGAGCTGAGTGCCAACTGGGGACCAAAGCAGGCATATTATTCCAAAGAGCACCATTGTGTTTCCCCAATCGGAGGTACTACCCCGCCTTAACACCCATACTTCCCGCAGATGCACGATGCCAGAGGTAACAGCACTATTCCATTCAAGGTCAAATTTAGACCTATAAAGATATAATGTAACCACTTCAAACGAAAAATTCATACAATGCAAAAAAGTTCCATCATTTCCAGAGGTAGCCCGGAGCAAGTAAGTAACATATGGTGTCAATTTTAGGTTGGAGGTAAAGGAGACACTGGAGACCCGAGTAGTAACTGGTCTTCTAATTTTCATCTATACCAGTATCCATGTTTTCATGAGATTTTTGAAAATAGAATTAACTTTACCTTCTGACAAGATTTATCTTTTTCCAATATGAAATAGTGATCAGCGCATTCTCTTTCAAGAACTTAAATATGATACCCAATCACAACGGAAGTAAAAGTAGTATTAAAATTAATAAGTAAATGTTGTAGAGAATCACTCTTCATGAAGAGGAAAAGAAGAAAAAGGTTTGACTTTAGAATCAGTACTTGTGATGTCTGTATTTGTGAATACTTCCTGATGTGGTGTGTTTCCGAGAGAAATACCATGACTATTGATAAATTTTTTCAGTAAAAGCAACATAAAAATGCATCTTCGTCCTAGTGAAGATACGATGGCATGGCAAAGGTAAAAAACAGGTTTGCAAGTCCAAAATTTGACAACAGTAACAGTGCACCTATCACTACAGGCATATGTTAGTGGAAACTGGCAGTGCTTGTCAACATACTTTAAGATACAATAATTGCCATACTACATGCTGGAAGCGAAGAAGCTTCTTGAAAACAATGTTAATCTGTTGGAATGACAAAGTAACATTAATTATAGCACCCTTGAGTGAGTTTTAGTTCTTGTTTTCATGGTGTTGAGCACTTCACAACTGTCTCTTATACATTAACCATCTCCTCCGAAATTCCATCGTTATTCAAGTATTAAATATTTGTAAGCCTCAGTGCAGAAATCTAAGTTAAGAAGACTAATCCAGCCAAATATTTTTGAGGTAGTCACTTTTATTATAATTTGAGTCATGCTTGCATCTTAGTATTTTATTAGGTTAAATCTCAGTAAGTGTGTGTGTGTGTGTGTGTGTGTGTGTGAGAGAGAGAGACACACACACACACACACACACACACACANTTAATCTGTTGGAATGACAAAGTAACATTAATTATAGCACTCTTGATTGAGTTTTAGTTCTTGTTTTCATGATGTTGAGCACTTCACAACTGTCTCTTATATATTAACCATCTCCTCCGAAATTCCATCGTTATTCAAGTATTAAATATTTGTAAGCCTCAGTGCAGAAATCTAAGTTAAGAAGACTAATCCAGCCAAATATTTTTGAGGTAGTCACTTTTATTATAATTTGAGTCATGCTTGCATCTTAGTATTTTATTAGGTTAAATCTCAGTAAGTGTGTGTGTGTGTGTGTGTGTGTGTGTGTGTGTGTGTGTGTGTGTGTGTGTGTGTGACAGACACACACACACACACCAGTAGGCAAGAAAGCACATTGGCCATGTATGTTAACTGGTAGTCATTAGCATTATTATGAGTGGAATCAAAGAGGGGTGTGTTTTTTTAAAAATAAGTAGAACATTAACAGTGTTAATCAATGAAAGGACAGTTTGACCAAATAGTAAGGCTGGCACATCAGTTATTAAATACATCTTGCACTGGGCTATGTGGTTTACGTCTTTATTAGAGTTTCATACATCAAGTGTGGTGTATAGAAGAAGGTTAATTAATATGGATACCTTGCCTGTTGATTTCTTGGCAGAAAATTTCTTAAGTCATATCCTATCCAGTAAGTTGAAACTAGTTTTAAATGTTTCACAGTTATTTCAATGTGGTAGGCTGTGCATGTAAGAGTAAGTTATGAAAGTAACAGAGCATACTTAAATTTGTAATTGGTAATTTTCGTATGTTTTTTACCTTACACATGTGAAAAGTCTGTAATGTGCATAGATACAAATTTATCTAAACACTGCTGTGGATTGCTTTCTGTTTTTTAAACTTGAAAAGTATTAATACAACAGTTGGTTAGCGTTTGGGAATTTTTATTGATAACTTATACCCCTCAAAACATGAACTTAAACACTTGTTTTTTAGAGGTAGAGTTGTTCGATTAAAGAGCTACAGTGGTTTGGGCTATTCAAGCTTACAAAGGGAGTACAAATAGATATCATTTTGCAGAAAGTTTTTTATTATTACAAGACAATTTTTTTATTAAATGCATGTGTTATGGACTCATAGTTCAACCCACTTAACTGCCGCTTGAGTTTGACACAGTTAAAAATATTGGAAAAAACTTACTGTTTATATAATTATACTTAAATAGTGCCATTGCTCTCATTTTTTAGCACGTTCACTATGTTTAGAATAACTTGTTGCCCGAAATACAGTTTTATTTGCCAATGAATTATTAATTTGGCTCAGGTATATGTGGTATGATAGATTTCTTCAGATTTCTGACTTTTATTGTTTTTTTACACAGTTTCAGCTGTCCTGTTCAGATAGAGACACATATGACAGAGCTGTAAGTTGAACAAGCTATGCATATTGGGGCCTCTTTAATATCTTGCAATTTAACATGTATGTTAAGAAGATTTTCTTGAAGTTCTCCACGTGGGTGGGTCTTAGTAAACAAAGATAAAACCTTCAAAGCTTTTTGAAGTACTTTCTTGTTGCCAGTTATATATGAGCCAGTAGTTTGGCCAGCAATTGATCCACCATCAATTTCCTCTGTTATTGTAACAGTTATGAAATGCCTGTTAATGCCATATTATGCCTCAATTGCACATCAGATATGCCGTAAACGTAGTTATGCACAATTAATAAACATAGAAATGTCGTCCAAAACCAAGAATAAGTCAGCAAATGTACTTTTGAACCAATGATATCATTCAGCAGATATGGTTAGTCATGTATGCCAGTAATAAGTAAGTAAGAGTAGGACTTCTCGTCTTTGTTTCTCAAACTGGGGTAAAGCAGTGATCCACGTAGATGGGTTTAAGGAATGCTAAGCTTTTCTTGTTGGTTTTAAGGTACTGAATTTGAGGCTGTTATAATCTCCAGGATGGAAATAGAATACTGTTATGTAAATTATTTTCTGGTGTTAACTAACGTACACATGTTCTTACTTTTATTAGGAAAACCCACAGGAAGTCATCAACAGTATGGCAAGAGGACTTCCAATTGTAACAACAAACATAAATGGAGGTAACATATTGATTAACGAAAGTTTAGAATTAAGAAAAGTAACAGTTACCATTAGTTACACATATTGCTCTGGTACTGGAAAATAGAGTTTATCAAATGGGGAACTTTTTCTTTTTTTTTGCTTGTACCTGTATTATGGTAAACGTTAAGTCACAAGATAGCATAACCTATGGATGAGATGTAGGAATACATCTCATCCACAGGTATGAAATTTTCACTGCTAGCAAACAATAACTAGAAGTTAATCCAGGACTGTTTTCTTCACATTGTGGACATGTTTTCAGTGTTGTAAATAGTATTTACACAAATTTTTTAGTGTGTATGTGACAAACACGAATTTGGAATATTGAAATTGAAAGTCAAGGGTAAAAGTTATTGAGGAAATCTCAAGCTGTAAGAAATTGACGTAAAGAGGGGAATACGATAGCGAGTGTGATCATGTGTTTCCACGGCCTGGCACAAAAGTCAAAACGAGAGTATGGTAGAAAGTGTATAATCAGCCTATTTTCCCCACGTTCGTTGATTGTGATAAGCCTGTCATTAATAGAAGAATATTTTAATTAATTTTACAGCAATTAGGTTTTGTGACCCTTGTCAGCAGATTAAGCCAGATAGATGCCATCACTGTTCAATGTGCCACAGGTAAGAATACATTTTTAGCCGTGATATTTACATAGGTAATGCTGTAGTTTGTACCCAACTAATGTTTAATCCAAGAAAACTAGTGAAAAGCTTCAGTCCTTTGATTTGAATAGTACAGGGTCAATCCATATTTTTCCACGTTTTCACCACTTGTTTCACTTCATAAAAGAAAATCAGCCCAATTGCTGTTGCCAACCAAAGTCCAAAAGCATTTAGACATTTGGATCCGTTATAAAATTTTGAAGTTTGACCTTTTTTGACTTTAAGAAACCATTAATTTGAACTAGGTTGTGCTCACGTAATATGCCCTCCAGTTTTCTTGTTGTTTGTTTTCACCATTTTAGTTTTCCGAATCACTAAAATCCAGTCTTAACCTGACCATTTTGGAAAAAGAGTCATTAACAGTTAGAAAATATAGCAATATTATAGGCTTTAGCTGCAGTTTTTTAAAAGTTTCGAAATTTTTCCTTCTTTTGCTAAACAAAATTATGTCCAAGGCAGCACATTTTCTCAGATATTATATTATGACAAAGTTAGACAAAAAATTAGCTGTTCAATAAACCAATTTCAATTTTTAGGGTATCTAAAAATGAAAAACATTTAAAAACACAAATGTAGGCAGTTTCTTCTAAACTGTGCAATAGTTGCTTATTATTAATGTAAAACCATTATCTCGTCGATAGATCCCGCGGTTCACGAGATCAATGGATTACCTTGTTTTTATATATTTATATTTTTATATATTTTTTTGTTTAGATTACGTGAACATTTTAGAACCCGACATTTCTAGGTATTATATATATATATATATATATATATATATATATATATATAATTAAACCTAGAATTCCTTAAAATCACCCCCATCAAAAGAACTAATTTCATTTGGAAGAAAGGCTTCATACTTATTACTTTTATAGCACTGGAATTGTGCAATTTGAATACTAAAAGTTGAGTGAATGTTTACGCAGGGGGAAGTGTGGCTTTCATAGTCACTTCATAGTCACTCCCCTTCTAAAAGCACAAGGATATGGAAGAAACTAGAAATAAGGTTTAAATAGTAACCCAACAGCAGAAAAACAGAATTTTTTAATGTAAATTAGATTTTGAGATGCGACAAATTCCAATAAATTCACTTTTAATAAAAAAATCAAACACTTTTTCATTCAGTCAATATAGAAAGGTAATTAATTAGAAATTAATCAATTTATTAATTCCTGTTTATGCTAAAGAAAGAAAACTCAAGAGGGCAGTCTTAGAAAGCCATTGGTTTGTGCTGATATTTACTGAGTTACGGACCCAAAGTTGAAAATTGCCTTTTTTCGAAATATTTTAACCTCCCAAAACTCGTTAAATCTGTTTCCAAACGAAATTTACAGTTCATGATTTTCAGTAGAGATGACTTTTGTTTTGAAGTAGATGATTTATATGGCAAATACACTTCTGTTTGCAAACATGTTGGCAACGTACTTCTCTGTTAGACTAGATTTGAACATACACAGTAACATTTATTCCTATATTTCATTATTTTATTTTACTCTTTACTTGCCAAAATATTATAGAATTCTAGTAAGAATAGAATTATAGATTTCTAGAATTCTATATTTCGTCGATGAGACAATCGTTAAGAGTTGCAGCAAGATTTGGACCTATGACGTTGTAAGCACACCACTGAACTCGATCAAGATAAGATAAGACTACACCTTTCCAGATGTCACAACCATGCAAGCATTGATGGTAGATTTTAGGAATACAAAATGGTCACAAGAGTAGGATACTCTCTAACCCGATACAAAGAGCCAAAATGTTTAAAAGCAGATTTACCAATAGATTGAAGATAAGAATCTCAAGAAAGATCGGGGGAAAAAATGACAAACCAAGCGTGTCGTTGAGGAGCTTTCATCAAATGAGAAGCAGCATCACCAGGCTTAACATCAGAATGATTGTTGATAGGTATTTGAAGGGAATAAAGACTCGGCTTTTTATTGAATGAACGGCATGAGTTGCTTTTTTTGCGGCATGAAATTAGCTACCTCCTTTCTTATTCTTTAATAGCCTGAATGACCAGCAAAAAAAAAATAGCAGTGTCGTTTCGAGGAGAATTGGCGGAAAATAATTTGCCAAACGAAAAATTAAGGAATTCTCTTACGTGTCGATGTGAAAGCACCATTACTCCTTCAGAAATTTCGACTTCCAAATTTTTGGGGACAGATAGTTTCACAAACTCTCTCAGCATAGCGAGATTAAACATGAGTACCCTCTTACAAGAATTGCTAGCCCGTCCGAAACAAATCCGAGATCCATTAGTTTTATCACGTTAAAACTAAACATAGAAATGCTTGCGATGAGCGACGGTAGGAGCGTAATGAGCATTGAACTGTGACGGAGAATCAGGTATGACTTTGTAACTGCGATGGATGCAAGTGTTTCAATGCCATTCTGTAAATTCAGTTGCAGCATCAAAAGCTGATTTACTGAAAACTTAACCTCCAGGAATATTACCAAGAAATTGACGAACATATCGCACTGTGAGGAGGAGGGGCATTCGTTTGATTAAAATTGTCATAAAAATGTTAAAATAGACATTGATGACCAAAATCATCACCAAAACGCATGGCATCAGCATGCCGAATCACTGAGGCCTGTAGTCGTTGAAGTGGTATTAAACGGAGTGACAACAGACACTGTAAGCCACACGTTACCCTTAAAAGAGAGGGTGGTGATAAGGTAACACCAACACTGGTGTTTTTATTGAGAAGTCAAGAAGGCTGCCACCCAAAGCCAAGGAAGCTCTCCTTTCCACGAGGTAGACAACCCTAACAAATGCCAACTTTGTATTTTAAGGCCTCGGGGTTCAAGAAAGAAAAAAACCCTTTGCTTTAGAATTCTTTATGATGCAATTAAAATTTAATTGCTTGGATGCTACTGTAAATTGGTCTTAGTGGCTGCTTTTTTAAGACATTTACAACAGAAACCCACGTCACTTTCTTTTTTCGTAAGCCAGTGACTTTTTAACTAAGCATAAACGGGCAACGTTTATTCAATAGTACGTTTTTAATTCAGAAGAATCTAGAAGAAGTAGAAGTTCTAACAGTTTTTTTTACAACTATTTATCTGCCTATATATCTGTACATATTTAGTGCTTATGCGTAGTAAAAATGTTTTAGCTGAGAAAACCTTCCTTTTTGATGTCCTCCTTTAACGTATTCAAAGTCACGGGTTGTGCATTTACAATTTCTCTAGAAAGTTATTTCATTTATTTGTCAGGCCCATAGGTTTTCTCCAGAATTAAGGAGTACACTTTGCTGTTTGTAATAACACCTTTTCGTAACCCACTTTACCAGTGTTGACAGTAATGAGAAATGATTTTACTATTTTTAATAGGTGTGTTCTTAAAATGGATCACCACTGCCCGTGGATCAACAACTGTGTTGGTTTTGGAAACTACAAATTTTTCATCTTGTTTCTATTCTATGCTATTTTATATACGATGTATGTTACTGGAACGTCCCTGAAGTACTTTTTAGATTTTTGGACGGTGAGTATATTTGCATTTTTGGCTTGAGTTCTCAGTCATTGGTCTTAAAATCTAAATATGTTACCCTGACTTAAATTGGCAATCAGTTTGAACATTAGACCTTGCCAGTGTACGGTCGGTTGGATTCATAGCCTTTGTTTTATTCAAAAATGGAGACGGAGTATTAATAATAATCTAATGGTTCGCTGAATTTCCTGGTGTTCATCAGTGTTATTTTTGTTTTTATTATTCAAGTATTTCTTTACGTATGCGTTTTGGTACAATTACCTACCGGGTTACCCCAGTGACCTGGGGCAGATAAAGGGCCTATGAACATTAAAGGGACAATTGACAAAAGAGTATAAAAATAGTTATGACAAGTAAATATAACCATCATTGGTACGAATATTAAAGACGATTGTCATGTTACTGAAAACTATGAAAAGTTTTTAAAAAATTGTAAAAAAGCTGGATGAAAAAGCAGATTTATGACTTTTGCGGTATCAAATTGAGAATGCTTTTTCGAAGAATATGAACACTGCCTGTGCGGACAATTTTCAGGAGTTCTTGTACTTTATGGTCTCCCGACAATGATTGGAGAAGTTCTACCTTTAACAGTACACATTTTTTGAATTTCTATCTCTAGGCCTTTATACTTGCTTAACTTTTCGAATTCCTTAACTGAGATGTTTTTCTCACTTGGCACACTCATGTCAATTAAAGTTTACATTTTGTTTTTCCTATCTTCAATTATAATGTTAGGATGGTTGGCTTGAATCGTCTGGTCGGTGTTGATCGGAAAGCCCCACAGAATAGTGGCAATTTCTCCTTCCGTAACTGGTAGTGGATGGTGTTCATACCAGTTGGGGTTGGTTTCAATACCAAAATGTTTGCATATATCCCAGTGGAGATACTTCCCAACACGGTCATGGCGTTTGACATACTCATTTGGAGCAAGTACAGGACATCCAGACACAAGGTGGTCTATTGTTTCCGTGTACTGATCACAGAATTGGCACTTAGGGTCAGTTCCTTTTTTCAGTATGTTTGCTTGGTAATTCCGGGTAAATGAGCTTTGGTCCTGTGTTGCAATGATGAAGTCTTCCGTCTCTGCCTTAAGGCCTGCACTCCTAAGTAACTGATGGATTGCATCTTGATCTACATTGGCGTCTTGGCTTCGGATAGCATACTGTCCGTGCAGAGCTTCCAGCCTGAATTGTGCGGTCAGTGTGGACTGAAAAATCCCACAGAATGGTACAATCCTGTCCTTCCGTAAATGGTTTTGGATGGTGGTCGTAAAATTCGTAAAATAATTAATAAAAGTTAAAACTATATACAATTATAAAAAGGTAAAGTGAAGCGAGTTTCAGAAATTTTGTCAAGAGAGTGTCCTTCTGAGGATGTGTGCTATACTATTTAAGATCATTTTCTGGATTTCTGGCAACTGAATATTACCTGATATTGGATTAACGTATTTACGCGTCCCTTTTTTCACCATACTTAGGGCTTCTACGATTACTGGAATCTCTTCGTTCTCATGTTCCACATTCGGCTTACTTCAATTTCTATACCTTTGTATTTGCTAAGCTCTCCGAATTCGTTGGCTGTGATGTTATTGTCCGATGGAACGCTCATATCGATCATTTGGCAGTGCCTCTTCAGTTTATCCCTAATGACTATGTCTGGCCTGTTGGCTTTAATTGTTCGTTGGTTTTTATTGAGAAATCCCATAGTATTGTTACCTGTGCCGTGTCGATTACTGGTAAGGGCTTGTCTTCATACCATCTTTCAACAGTTTAACAGTTTCAGTACCATAATAGCTCCAAACTTTCTAATAAATACATTGGTCCACATTGTTTTGGCTATAAGTATATTCGTTTGGAGCCTGAATTTGACAACCCGACAGAAGATTAGCAATTGCCTCCACAATTTTATCACAAAATTACAATTCGGATCAGCACCTTTCCATAAAACTTTTGCCTCATAGTTTCTGCTTAACAAACTTTGGTCTTGTGCAGCCATAATAAATCCTTCTATCTCCGGTTTAAGACCAAAACTACTAAGCCACCTGTGGGTGTCTGATAAATCTACATCAGGTTTTTGACTGCTTAATGCGTACTGCCCATGAAGCGACTTCGTTTTCCAAGCCTCACTAATTGCTTTTGTTCCCTTTGCCTCAGCGAGTGTTTTCACTTTACAAACCTTATCGGTTATTTGCCCTTCTCTTTCATTCCCATAAGCTCCTAACTCTTGCTCTATGTCTAGACCTGTTTCAAGTTCCGTAGCGAACTTTGTTGCTTCTCTAACGATATATTGCAATCCCTTCCTTTATGATGTCGGTACACTAATTTAAGCCTCCAGTCATCTGCAAGACTCAAGTATCTACAGAGGCCAATAGTGGATTTTATTCAAGCTCTATTTGGATTATACCTCGACCTCCTTCCTTTCGGGTTACGTCCAAGTGGTCGATATCAGCTTTTGGATTGTGAATATTTTATGTTGTTAGAATTTAACGTATTTTGCTGCCTAGTTTTTTAATCTCGCTAAGATTCCAGTTAATGATATTGTAACTGTAAGTAATGACCGGAACAGCTAATATATTTTTAGCTTTAACCCTATTTTTCGAGTTCAACTAGCTTTTGAAAATGGCCCTAGCCCCTTCTTAAAAGCTCCTTCTTCAGTTTCTCTTAGATATCTGCGTGTTAAGTCCCATTGGATTCATTTACACCAAGATATTTTAGATATTTTACACTTCCAAGATATTTTACACCTCTTCCTGTTCCAAGCCCTTTGATTACAGTTTCCGTATCGAGTTGAACATTCACAGATTTAACCAGTCTACCTTTTATGAAAATAGCTTTTGCACATTTACTGAGACCAAACTCCATATTAATGTCATAACTGAGCTCTTGTGAAATTTTTAAAAGACCTTCGAGTTCACTATCGTTTTTTCCGTAAATTTTCAGATCATCCATATAAAATGGATGGGAGATCCTATCATTACTTACCTTTTATCCATTTGTGAAGAATTTAGTTCTTAAGACAGTGGAATGAGTGAAGTACAAAAAAGGAGGAGAGAGAGAGTGAATCACCTTGAAAGATTCCTCGTCTAATATGGAGATCGTTGTACAAAATCGTAGCTTTTTCATGAGATAAGTGCATCCTTGTTTTCCATTGAGTCATATTAAACTAAAACAAATCATTAATAATCGAGGAGATTTTGAAAAGATCAAGTGATCGCAGAATACAATTGTGTGAAACCCTATCAAATGCCTTTTTATGGTCGATCCAGACACAACTCGTGTTTCTTTTTCGGGTATTGCAACTTTCAATGGCCATTTTGTTCATTAATAATTGATCTTTACAGCTGTATGAGCCTCTTTTACACCCGTTGTGTTTTAAAGGCAATAGATTGTTGTCTTCCAGATGTTTATAGGTTTTGTCAGTAAGAAGTAAGTAATTTGTATAATGTGGAAAGACGTCATATTGGCCTATAATTTTGGGGATTCGCAGTCTCACAAACTCTTAGCAAGTAGATAAGTTGTCCCTAAACATAACCAGCTGTGTGTTTGTTCTCGGTGGTGCATCAGTTAATTGAGAAGTTTAGTAAAGGTGTGGTGCGTTGACGACAAAGCGTTTATTCAGAAATTTGGTACTTTGTCTAACCCTGATGGTTTCCATTTTTGCGCCTTTGTCACGGCGGACTTGAACTCTGAAATAGTTATACTCACCCATTCTTGTGGTTTGACTCTTTCGTTCCTGTTTGCTGCATTTAAGATCCATACAACAGATTCTTTATATACTTTTTCCTTTCCCCAGATTCCGTTCCAAAATTTTCAATATTTTCTGGACTGGGGGGTTTCTTTCATTTTATCTTGTTTTTTGCTTCATTTCCAGTAAAACGTTTTTGCATCTGTTTGAAAAATCCTGTTCTGGCGGTAAAAGTTTGTTCTCTTCTCAAACCACCTTAAACGTTGGGCTTTCGCATGCATTTTTTGTTTTAATTCTTCCTTCTGGTATATTTCCTATTTCGAATTTTCTTTTAATCTTTCGAGACTTTATAGTTTTAAAATCTTTCCCCCTTTCTATCTCGCTCAAAATCAATATTTCGCCGCGCATCTCTTTTAATCTCTTTCTCGATATCCCCCTTTCATTTCGGGTTTTTATGCAAATTACGTTTCGTATGGGACTTGTGTTTAATGCCTATTTTTGTTTCAATGATCTTTGCTTATGTGTGGACGATAGTATTAAGTTCAGTTATGTTTAGGTCAACTTCTTTGCAAAAATCTGCTAAGGCCAAGTTTGTCATGACTAAATATTTCTCCTGTGACTTTTTCAATGTTATTTTTGTTAGACCGTCGCGTTCTTTCATATTAACAGATTCAATTTTTTGTACGTTAGCTATTATTTCGTCTTTAAATTGGACAAACTCGGCATCGTCAACTTCCCTTCTTTCTTTGTCTAGTACAGGTTCAGAGTCTTTGTTTTGAGTGCGTGGATCAGCAACATTAACATTGTCGTATCTAACATCATGGTTCCCAGTAGCTGCTTGGTTTAATTCATCGTCAGAACCATCATCAACCGGAATATCCTGTAGTGCTTCATTCTTATTTTCTAACACATTGAAACCCACAACTTCAACAACTCCAATTACTTCTTTTTCCTTGACTTCTCTCAGTTAAAATTCAGTTAGTCTTCTATTATTCATAATATCTCGCCCAACATCAGCTAATCTATTTGTATCCAAATAAGCTCTTACATTCGGGTTACGTTTTTTCCATAAACTGAAAGTGTTTGCAGAAAATGCTTTCCTGCCTGTTTTTCTAGTGACATAAAAAGCAAAAATAACTTTTGCATAATCCTCTCTGTTCCACCCATGTCGGTTTTTTTACTCTCTTGTTTGATGATGTTTGTTTCTCTGGGCCAGCTGGTAGGTTTCATTGTGCTTGGTGGCCAACAGAGTTTTCATTAAAAGAGGTTGCCGACTCATTAGTACTTTTTTGGACCCCAAGCTGGTTCAGCTCCCTTGGGGGACGGGTCCCTTGTTTACCCACGCGACGGACGATGTGGTATGATATTTTACTTCGGGTTTTCGTAATTTTTTAAAGGTGTATTTTAGCCTTGCTGGCAAGGGGCTGAATGTAATACAGGCTCGGAGGCCAGACATTGTCTTAATTGATAAGAAAAAGAGAAGTTCCATCATTGTGGATATTGCAGTGCCTGCAGATGGAAGGGTAGAGGAAAAGGAAAACGAAAAAGTTGAAGAATATCAGGAATTTAAAAGAGAAGTAGCAAGACTTTAGAAAATGAAGTAAGTTCAAGTAGTGAAGAGTTCAAAACGTAATAACCCAAACTATTTTCTTCCCCTCTGACTACGAGCTCCACCTTACTCAGCCCTCTCGTGCCATCTCTTCTCTTCATATACAACCTGTCAACATCACTCTTAGGGTGTAATGCTCCGTAAGTTGTCATTGTTTTCCTAGTCTTTGTGTCCAACCTTTTCAATTCACTTTGTTTCCAATCTATTATACCAGCACCGTATCTAAAAATCGCGACTGCCCATGTGTTCATTGCTGTTATTTTGTTCCGGCCATTCAGTTTTGATTTCAGAATCAATCTAAGCCTCCTTTTGTACTCCTTCGTTGTTTTCTCCTTCATTTCTTTTTCTTTGATTTTATCAAGTTCTACTACCCCGAGATAGGTGTATCCGTTCTGTTCAATTTCCTTTATAATTTCACCATTTGGGAATTCTACACCATCACATGTCACCATTTCCCCCTCTTCAATACTAGCACACCACACTTTCGAATTCCAAATTCCATTCCAATACCTGCGCTGAATGCGTGGACAGTCTGCACAAGTAAATCAATCTGTTCTTCACTCTTACCGTACAATTTAAGGTCATCCATGAAGAGCAGGTGATTTACACTAAATTCCTTCTTTTCCCAGTCATAACCTGCCTTCATTTTCCTTAGAATCCACGACATTGGGATCATACTTAGCACAAAGGGTAATGGCGATAAGCTATCCCCTTGCAAGATACCTCTGTTGACTATTATTTCCCCAAGATTTTTTCCATTGGACGTTAATGATAGTTTCCACTGGCTCATGCTTTTCTCTAAAAACTTTCTCACATTCTCTGCAATACCAAACATCTTCATGCACTTAATAATCCAGCTGTGGGGAACAAAACCATAAGCTTTCTTATAATCCACCCACGCCATAGCCAAATTTGTGTGCCTTTTCCCGCAATCTTTTAAGGCCGTTTTGTCTATCAACAATTGGTCTTTTTCCCCTCTACTCCTACGTATACAACCTTTTTGTTCTTCCGGAAACAAATCTTCCTCATCAAGGTTATTATACATTTCTTCAGCTATCATGCCAGTCAATAATTTCCACAGCGGTAGACAAGTTGTTGGGCGATAATTATCTACTGCATTACCTTTTTCTGGATCTTTCTGACGTAAAACCGTACGACCATAAGTCATCTACCCAGGTAAATCACAAACTCCCGCAACAATCTCATTCAATTGCTCAGCTATTCTTTCATGAAGATTGGTAAGACTTTTAATCCAGAATCCCTGAACATTATCTGTCCCTGGAGCTTTCCAATTTGGCATTTTTCTTAACTGCTTTTTGACTTTGTCTACAGTTATAGTCTATTCGTCATGCAGATGTTGTTCTTCATTTTTATCTTGCTTGAAATCATTTAGCCAATGGGCTTCCTTGTTATATTGTTTTTTAACACTCCAAATATCACCCCCAAACTTTCTGCTTTCCTCAGAATCCGGTACATCTGTTGACCTGGAACCACCTCCATTCAACTCTGTGTGTATCTTTTTCTGATCAACATTAAAGATCCTATTTTGTCTGAATTGTGTTATTCTTTGTTCGTATCTTTTGATCTTGGCACTTTTTGCAAGAAGCCTCCGTTTGAGTTCTTCAATAACGGTCTTAATTCCTTTCGTTTTTACCCTTAACTTTTCTTTTAAATCCTTAAGTTTTCGTATTTTTTTGGTCGTAGCTCCCCTTTCGATTGTCTGTCAAGCATGTTAATATCATGCTTTAGCCTTTTAATGTCTCCGATTCTACGCTTCCACTTTGGTTCCTTATTTTGCCAAGTTAACAATTTTTTTCTTCAATCCCATCTGTTCAGCAACCCACACAACTGCAGCATTAATCAGATTATTCGTTTCCATGATGTTTTTAGTTCTTGCAAACCTGATTGCTGCTGAATACACTCTCTCAGTTTGAAGTCTTGTAGTTTTCCTATCAGCCTTTTTGAAAAGAATGACATCACTTGTTCGCTTTTGTACAATGATTTTCTTCCATTCATCGACAATTTCCTTTACCTCTTCATTCATATCACCATCATTAATTGCCATATCATATGCATCTTCTATGTCCACTGTCATATTCCTGTGTTCACAGCTATTCTCCTCAACTTTATTAGTTGCCCTTCCATCTATATTAGCGTCCTCCATTACCTTAACCCCCACTTGGGATTCTACTTTTCTCCTCATCATTTATAGTTCTAATTCAGACAGCCACCCATTCGTTCTAATGGCTCTTGCTTGATCGCATACACATTGCTCGGATAAAGGGACAGACTTAACTCCGCCGGATGTCAACCCGCTATTTCAAGGCCTAACGAGTAGGCTAACAGGTGCTACACCTTGCCCAAGGGTGACCTGGAGGTAGTTGTGGCAAAGAGTAACCTTATTCGCCCACGTCGAAACTCCACAACCGGATGCATTGTAACGTCATACCCAGGACGTTTATTATTATTATTATTATTATTATTATTATTATTGTTGTTGTTGTTGTTGTTTTTGTTATTATGAAGCTTACCCGGACGAGCTATGACAAGTAGCCAAAGGCCAACAAGTTTCTTTCACATTTCACATATCAGGTACTTTCTGGAGGATCCTAGCTGTTACCAACGAAAGCGAATTACAAGGATATATACACACCCCTAGTTTCTTTATCTAGTTTGTCCAGTTTCTTAGAAATACTACCTAATGAACCAATGATTACAGGGGTAACTTTTTTCGTTTCTGGTACCCCAACTTCTTCCAAGTTCTAACTTCAAGTCGTGATATCCCTTCATCTTTTCCTTTTCGTTTTCGTAGACTTTACTGTCAAAGGGTCATGCACTATCAATAATGTGCAGATTTTTTTCTTTCTTATTTATAACAATATTTGGCCGCCTTGCCTTTATTTCGTTTTCACGTTAGATATCCTTATCCCTAAGAATTTTCTATGCATTGTTCCAGACAGATCCTTCTGGATGATGATCGTAACACTTGTCTTGCCTCAACCATATTTTTCATAAAGTTTGCAATATATCAATTTCATTTTGTCATGGCGTCTCATATTCTTGCTTAGATAGTGTGGTACATTCACCAACTTTGTGTTTGACTGTTTCTCCCTTTTCACCACACATCCTTCATAAAGGAGTATCAGAGCACTTGTCAATGTTGTGTTTGACTTAGTTCGTTCTGATTGCCTCTTCTTTTGCAAAGCACGACGTTGCAAAGTTTGAACCTTAAAATCCCCATGTACTGACCATTTTTGGTAATTTTGTTTTTCATTCCACATTTCTTGTCTTATTCAGTTACTGTATGCCAAGATATGTATTACCTTGGAAGCTGAATTCAGTCGAATTTTAAAAGTTTTTCCCATTTGAGAATCACAACTTCACTTTTCTTTGACCAAATTCCTTTCCAATATCTTGGCTAAAAACATAAACCACATTTAGAAGAGAATCAGTTTGATCTTCATTTTTCCCGAAGAGTTTTATTTTCATTCACAAAGAGAAATTGATTCAACTTGAATTCTTTCTTTCCCCACTCACTACACACGCTAGCCTTTCTAGTCAATAGAGGAAGAGGTATCATGCTCATAATAAATAGTAAAGCAGAAAGACTATCTCCTTGAAAGATTCCTCTATTTATATCTTCATCTCATAATTATTCTCCATTAGCAGTGAGTAAGAGCTTCAACTGTTTCATTTTTTTTCCAGAAGCAGTCCAGCAGTTTTAGCTATGCCAACTATTTTAAGCCATTCGTTTATCAAGCTATGGGGGATAACGTTATAAGCCTTTTTGTAATCGATCCACGTCACAGCTAGATCCGTATGCCGCTTCTTGCGGTCTTTTAAAACAGTTTTGTCAAGCAACTAATTTTTGGTGCTACAACTCCCCTTCTTTAACCCACTTTGTTGTTCAGGAAACACATTTTAGTTATCTATGTACATTTGCATATCTTCAGAAGTTATCATTCTCGTCAATAAAGGGGAGGCACGTAATAGGACGAAAGTTGTCATCAACGTTTTCCTTTACAGCGTCTTTTTGATTCAAGAAAGTCATCTAGGTTGGTATTTCAGTCGTTCCTTCCAAAATATCAGAAATCTGTTTTGCTGTTCTTTCATGCAGTTTGTTGGGGGGTTTTATCCAGTCGCCCGGCACTCCGTGGGTGCCTTCCAGCTTGGCAATTTTTTTGCATTGTTTTTAACTTTTTGTTTATTGATCATCATGTCTTGCTCATGCTTGATATTGATCTTCTCCTCCATGTTTTAAACCACGCAACCTGGTTGTTGTGATTCATTTGAAGACGCTGTACGCTGTTCCTTAATTTCTTACTTTCTTTTACAACTTGACGTTCTCCTTCTTCTTTTCCAATCAATTTTTTTTGAATTTTTTTTTGATCAACAGAGTACAATCTGTTGATCCTGTCTTGATCTATTCTTTGTTAATTGCGGGTGATTTTGGCAACTTTAGCCAAGGTTCTCTGCTTTAACTCTTCAAGCACCGTTGCCATTTCTTTCCATTTAACTCTATACTTTGTTACCAAGAGCTTAAGTTTTTCCTTGCATTTTCGCCCAATGGCCATTTACGTTCTCTTAAGACATTTACTTCCTTTCACACTCTTTGAATATCATATTCTATTCGCCTTTTCCACCGTAGTCCTCATATTTTACCCTCAGCAGATTTCTTTAGTCCCACTTGGTCTGCAACCCAATCGCTCACAACTCTAATAAGATTATTAGTTTGCGTAATATTGTTTGTATGGGTATATTGTACCACTGCATTGGCTTTAAGTGTTAACTTATTAAGAGAACTCTTATCAGTTATTTTAAAGGGGATACCGTCAGTATTTATAGCTTGACCATTATTTCTCTCAGCTGACCGGTGATGCTTTGTTCCTTCTGATCGCTTCTATACCTGCCAGCCCCAAAATGGCTTTTGTTTATAATTTTATTACTTTCAATATTAGTGTCGTTCCACATATCGTTCTGTGGAGTGCGGTCTTCAATACGTATTTACAGTTGAATCCACAATAGCTTCCTCGCTGTTGACCTCGTCTACTTATTTTTTTAATTATTTTTTTTTCGAGCTGAAGCCCAGAAAGCCAGCCATTCTTCCATATGGCCCTCGCCTGATTACGTAATCGTTGTTCAGTGACTTCAGTTCCCAAGACACCCCACTCATATTTCCTGAACAACAGGTCTACCACTACCATCAAAAGGTTTGCTTTGACTGAAGCAACCCATTACTGCCCAGCTTAGTTCCTTTGACCAATTTGTTCAAGCAATAATGCGATGAAGACCGGGCCCACGCTGCTCATCCGTGAAGCACCTGCTGGACGAGCCACCATCACATGCAGTTCCAGTGCCATTTATGTCGTTATTTGGAAGACTTTGCTCAGACATTTTCACTCATAAGAGGGTTAATGTTGTTCGGGTTCCACTACCACCGGTATTTTTTCGAGACACCATCTCCAGGAAGATTTCTGATCAGAGCTGAAAACCTCCACCTGGCCATAAGACAGGATAAGCACGCCAGATGTCAACTTGGCTTGTCAAACCTCGGAATTTGGTCTTTATTCAGAGTTTTCCTTCGCCGAGGTGACAACCAAGGCTAATGAGCTCCACCTACCCAGGGTGAACTGGAGGTATTTGTGACAAAGGGTAACCTTATTCACCCACGTCGAAACTCCACAACCGAATGCATTTTAACGTCATTTTAACGTCATACCCAGGAAGTATAATTTTTATTATTGTTTGAAAACTTTCATCATCAAGCAAATGTTATTCCCGCCATATCTCCTTATTAGGCGAGTCATAACTAATGACCTAAGCATAATAAGATTCATTCTTCCACTTATTACATTTCAAGTACTCTTCTTACTATCCTTCCTGTTCCTAAGAAGGTATATACAGATTATTTTGTTACAGTACATTCAAAGCCTTGCTTTTTTAATGGAAGTTGAAACAAATATAATTATGTTATATCACGAGCATACTGTTTTAAGCGGTCCGAAACCCGAAGCTTTGGTTTGAAATTGAATGTTTCAAGACTCGAAATCCATCCCACTCACACTCATAGGCCCCTATGATAAGACCACATGATACCCAGTGCTTTTGTTCATAGCTGTATTTTGATATTTGTTTTGCCCCGCAACCACTGATCATTAACCTTTTCAGCATTAATTTACCCGGTTAGGTATGACCAGGTCACGCTGTAGAAGTAAAATTTTAATTTGAAACAAAGTTTCTTTCTTATGGTTTGTAAGACATGATCTATGTTGCTAATGATCTTAATATTCGTTTTCCAAGATGGTTTCACCTACGGTGGATACCTGTAGGTGATAAGAAGCGCATCGTTTAAAATGAAATGATAAGAGAAATTGTGGAGGAGCATAGAGTATAAGATTGTAAGAATCGTTTTTGCAACTCGGAGAGTGTTGCTAGTCATATAAACCTCGTTCTTTAAGCCTAGAGCCCTGTGTAGGTTTTGAACTTGGGAGGGTAATAAAGAAAAACTAAATAAATAAACAAAGCAGTCAAATTTTAAGGCATATCGATTAGTTTAATTTTTGGCTTTCTGTGGGTGATGGCATTAGCGAAATGGAAGACGAATTAGACGGAGAAAATGATGAGGAGAGGAAGAGGATATCTGAACATCAGCCATTTTTCCATATGGTATAATTGTAGCTTTTTGTCATATAAATTCTCAGTCATGTTTTTTTAACTTTAGGCAGATTTGCTTGCCATGGTATACATTTGTTTCTTTTGCGAATCAATTTATTTTCTTTGATTCTCTTAACGACTGCTGTTAGGAACTAGAAAAGTAGTGAGCAATTTTGCCAATAAAGAAATATTAAGAACTTGATTTTGAGTGTTTTTTGCCCTATATATTGGTTTTTGTGATATGAAAATTGATTTTTGTTTGCTCTTGGCGTATATGTATTTGCTGTGAGTAAAAAAATAGTAGAAATAAAAATGTAGATTGCATAGAAAACAATATTATCAACCAGTTGACAATGAAAACACTTCTCTGGTGGGTTAGGTGTGATCACCTCGTGGGCACAGTAATACAGTTGTATTAGCAGATGCAAAGGTGCTAAAACCTTAATACAGTTTTAGTCATGATTTATCTACCTTTTATCAAGCAACACATACAACTGTATTTTTTATTTCTTGTTAAAAGTCTGTTACAAGGATGGACCGCGTACAGCTCTTTTTAATAATGAATAATCAGATTTAAAAGACTATGAAAGCGCAAACTGCATGAAGTTGGTCCAAATTTGCAATGCTTTTTTCATTTTTAGTAGAGTTGTTGTGAGACCTGGCACATTAACCAATACTGGTTTATCCCCGAGAGTTACCATTTGGTAATTATTTTTCGTATTCTTTTTTAGGGGAAACCAGTGCATGCTGACAGTAGTCTTCATATTATGTTTTTATTTTTTATTGCTGCTATGTTTTGTATAAGCTTGTGGTCATTATTTGGATATCATATATTTCTTACGCTACATAACAGGACAACTTTAGGTAAGTGACAAGTTTTCAATAAGGAAGAATCGAACTTGTGTTTGAATACTAAGAAATTTCCGAAGGAAGCTGAATTTTTCACCGAAAGGAACAAGATGTTCAGAGCTCATTATTTGAAAATTACAATTTTTTAGAGAACTCGTCAAGTTGGCAAAATGTTGTCAAATGTTAACCTAAGGATTGTAAAGTATTAGCAACTACACATACCATCGACGTTATTAACCATTTATGTTTGTAGTGAATTGCTTCAACTGTCATAAAAAAGTAGCAACAAAAAGTCGTTTTGTGTATTACTGAATTTGAATTTTTGCAACTTTTTTCAAGGGGATTGGTGCACCCCTACGACTTTTCTTTTCAAGGAGGGTGCATAAGGGTCAAATTATGGGTGTTAAACTGTGGTCACCACACCAAGAATTAAAAAATGACGCTTTGGTAAACATCCAATACTACTGAGTTTACAAAACACATTGTAAAAATTGTGTATTTACTTGGCTTGTTTCTTTGGCTTAAATTTGGTTTTTTGTGACATACCCGTAGCGTTTAGCCGTAGTAGAAATAATTACAGAACAAATTAGAATTGGAACAGTTCGGTCTTTTTTATTCAATGGTATTTGTTAGTGTTATTTTTCAAGTGTGCTGATACTATGACGTTTAAAAAAATCCCGGTTGTTTCGTTTGAGGAAATACAGTTACTTGGTGGAAATAAATGAGATGACAATAAAATTATTGGTTGCAGCAACAAAACCTTTATTATTTCTTCATCAATACTGGGGAAAAACACGACTTGATTATTGGCTGGGTGCATAACGACTCATTTGAGATTTTGTAGCATGCACAGTGGAATTGCATTTCAGAGGAGGTTATATTCAAGATATAAGCTTAAATGACTTTCAAGAATAGTTAATAATTGATACTAAACCTATGAGCCAAAGTTGTTTCTGATTTGCAATGCAGAAAATTTGTTTGACTATTAAGGGAAAGGTATTGCACTTGTTTACTGGACTAACTTATTTTTTGTTTATTTAGACCAATTAAAGCGACAGGAAATAGATTTGAATGTGACAGAAAATAAATGTTTAGAATACCAGTTGCTAGAAAATAATGGCCAGAAGCAACTCTGGGTTCATTATCTTGATTTTACATTTGAACAGTTGCGTGTGCTGTTCACTGCTTTCCCATATTAACATGCTTTGAGAGAGTTTGTATTTTATGTTTAACAATGAAATGCTTAATATAAAAACATACATGTTGCATGGTAAAAGTGGTACCTATTTACAGTTCTGTTTATATTTGAAGCATGGAATAAAATTTGGGTGCACCCCCAAACAGACTTTTGATTAAATTTTAATCGTTATTTTCACAAGACTGGCTATAACAATTCAGAAACTGAAATCTGCAACATTTGGCCCATTTGTAATCAAATTGTATTTTTGCCACATTAGACAATTTATCACCTCTTAGTTTATGTAATATTCGCTTACATTTAAACGTCACGTCAGTGTGAGGGCATTGTTTATTTTGCAATAGATGGAATGTGAGTTGTTTGAAAAAAACACCACAGAACCTTGTGAAATGAATTGGGGTTCTAATCACAGGAAATGCTTGGATTGTGTTATATGTAATCTTGGTATTGGGGTGGCTTTATCGCATTTTGAATCACTCAGATAAGACTAGCATTGTAATTCTCTTGTTACTATCAAGGTTGTGTCTTGCATAGACTGTGCAGATTTTGCACGTGAATATCCGCGGGGGATTAAGGGGGGGGGGAGATTTGAATTGTCGTGTCGATTCATGACATTTTAAACGGAAGAGTTAGAAATAGACTGCCAGCAAAGCGAACAGAAAAGAGGAACAGATAAGTGGGCCTTTTACCTTCATATTTCACTAGAGCAATAATTCGCATACAGAGCTGAAATTTGGATTGAAAGACTATAAGATCGAGTCACCAGATGTAAGCACTTAACCATTGTTAAAGTTCTTTTTATAGACAATTTCACTTGTACCTTTTGAAATATTTGTTTGATAGTGTTGAGCTAATATGAGCACTTACGACGTTGACATTTACTACGTGTTGTAATCCACTTGATATATTAAAATTTTTTACCCCTTGCGATAGAAATACTTCTGAAACCAAAGGGCTTTGTGCAATTGCTGTCGTATAACTGTCGTTAAAGAAATGGTTTGTTTATTAATTTGTTGTGAATTAAAAAGGCATTGCTGCCTTAAACCAGACAGGAGGGTTAAGGGTTTTATTTCTTGGAATACATCAGCATTTTAACACTACCCTTTATTTTGTTTTGCAGAGTCATTTCGTGCACCATTATTTGCAGCTGGGCCAGATAAGAATGGATTCAATCTGGGAAAATTTAATAATATCCGTCAAGTATTTGGAAACAATAAGTGTTTGTGGTTTCTGCCAGTCTTTACAGCGTAAGTTGGGACCTTAATTTGATTTTAATGACTCTGTTAAAGTTTTCATGGTATGTTTGTCTTCAGGCCTTATTACATGTGTAAATTACTTCCTTTTCTACTTTGATGAAAAGTACTTTATTTCAGTAGCAGTGCAATGCAGGATTTGTGGTTTGAGCCCCAAGATAAATCTTTCTTGACCCAAACGGCCGGGGAAACATTAAGTAAACCATTTATCGCCAATTTGCATTGGAGTACTTTGGTTTTGTATTACCTTCAAAGTTACCTTCAAAGTTACCTTCAAAGTTACCTTCAAAGTTATCTTCAAAGTTACCTTCAAGTTACCTTCAAGAGTTACCTTCAGACTAAACATTCTGTGAAATCGGCTTGGAATTCCTCGAATATCAAACTAGTAACTTCTTATAATGCCTAGTAATATTATGGAATGAGTAGTTCTGTATTCCACATTCAACAAAATTGCTGCGTAAATCATATCGCCATTTGTAAAAGAACATTCGGAAACCTGAGAAGAGGTAACTGTGGCCAGAGAAGTCATTACAAGTGTACTAATTGTTACGGTAAGATCACGAACTTTGATTTATGTGGAACGGGAGAAACAGTTTTCATCATTATGTTAAAAGTAAAGATGTCTTGACGAAAGACCCCATATAGATCAGACAAAGCATGCAAAAATAGGGAAACGGCAGAGCAGAGAGAACTTTAAAACAAGCTGTTATAGAGTATAATTAGAGTATAAGTATTGGAATACACCAGCCAGGCTGACTGGTATTGAGCCATGAAATGTTTAACATTACTTTTACAAATGCCAATTTTCTGAGCAGATGAACGATGTATACAAACTTCTTTCGATTTCAAACCATTCCCAGTAACGAAAAGCAAATTACGACGAGGGTAGAGCTAATGTTATAATATTCGTTTTATTAAAATTATTTAGTACCTTTACATTGCTTGGTTTTAGTCAGACAAAAATAGTCACAGGCTTGCCCTTAAATCTCATAAAAATGACCTCAAGCACCCATCGATCGTTTACCATCGACTCCAAGAAATCTGTTTTGTCAGATTAAAATGGTTTTAAACAGTTTGCAGGGAATTTTACTGCGGTGGTAATATGAGACTGAAATATTTGATAACTGGCTTTAGTTCTACACAACTATCGCTTTAAAGTTTAAGATTGAAACTTCCACTTGAACACGCCTTTAAAATTACTTAAAGTGATAAGCGCAAGGGACATTCTAGAAGTCATTTTGATAAAGCCCATTTTTCTTAATATTGTAAACACTAGTTTCATTGTCGGTTGCGACTTTGTTGTTCATTTAGTTAAAACTGAACCTACTAAAATGATCTGATTGAGCCACAAAGTAAATGTTTCTTCTTCACGGTCTGCAGTGTAGAGTTTTTGATATATTCGAGAAGATTTAAATTCTTAGGTGTACAGAAACATTTTAATGATAACGTTTACATTATGGCGCTTTAATTAGCCTATGAACTCAACCGTTTTGTTTCACTTTAATCCAATAATAGAAGTCGCTGTTAATCTGGTTCTGAGTGTGACACTCAGAACCAGAGATGGTATTGGCTAAATTAATGACCATGAGGAAACGACACATATACTAAAGACAACACAACACAACGAGTAACACACACAGAGACACACACACAGATATATATATATATATAAATATTTATCTCAGACATGTTGCGAAAATCATTTCCATTTTCAATGCACCACTGGTTCACATAGTCATCGACTGATAATCCATTNCTTCAAAGTTACCTTCAAAGTTATCTCCAAAATTACCTTCAAGTTACCTTCAAGAGTTACCTTCAGACTAAACATTCTGTGAAATCGGCTTGGAATTCCTCGAATATCAAACTAGTAACTTCTTATAATGCCTAGTAATATTATGGAATGAGTAGTTCTGTATTCCACATTCAACAAAATTGCTGCGTAAATCATATCGCCATTTGTAAAAGAACATTCGGAAACCTGAGATGAGGTAACTGTGGCCAGAGAAGTCATTGCAAGTGTACTAATTGTTACGGTAAGAGCACGAACTTTGATTTATGTGGAACGGGAGAAACAGTTTTCATCATTATGTTAAAAGTAAAGATGTCTTGACGAAAGACCCCAAATAGATCAGACAAAGCATGCAAAAATAGGGAAACGGCAGAGCAGAGAGAACTTTAAAACAAGCTGTTATAGAGTATAAGTATTGGAATACACCAGCCAGGCTGACTGGTATTGAGCCATGAAATGTTTAACATTACTTTTACAGATGCCAATTTTCTGAGCAGATGAACGATGTATACAAACTTCTTTCGATCTCAAACCATTCCCAGTAACGAAAAGCAAATTACGACGAGGGTAGAGCTAATGTTATAATATTTGTTTTATTAATATTATTTAGTACCCTTATTTAGTTAAAACTGAACCTACTAAAATGATCTGATTGAGCCAAAAAGTAAATGTTTCTTCTTCACGGTCTGCAGTGTAGAGTTTTTGATATATTCGAGAAGATTTAAATTCTTAGGTGTACAGAAACATTTTAATGATAACGTTTACGTTATGGCGCTTTAATTAGCCTATGAACTCAACCGTTTTGTTTCACTTTAATCCAATAATAGAAATCGCTGTTAATCTGGTTCTGAGTGTGACACTCAGAACCAGAGATGGTGTTGGCTAAATTAATGACCATGAGGAAACGACACATATACTAAAGACAACACACACAGAGACACACACACTCATATATATATATATATATATATATTTATCTCAGACATGTTGCGAAAATCATTTCCATTTTCAATGCCCCAAATGGTTCACATCGTCATCGACTGATAATCCATGATTTCTGTAATTACCACCAGACCATTAATCATTCTTTTATTTTAATCTATCACATCTTCTTACTCTTCTTTGTCATTTTTCTTGCCATATATATCTTTCCATAACAGTCATTTTTACTTTCTTTTGTCATTTATCTGGAAACTTTGTGTGTACNACACACACACACTCATATATATATATATATATATATTTATCTCAGACATGTTGCGAAAATCATTTCCATTTTCAATGCCCCAAATGGTTCACATCGTCATCGACTGATAATCCATGATTTCTGTAATTACCACCAGACCATTAATCATTCTTTTATTTTAATCTATCACATCTTCTTACTCTTCTTTGTCATTTTTCTTGCCATATATATCTTTCCATAACAGTCATTTTTACTTTCTTTTGTCATTTATCTGGAAACTTTGTGTGTACGTATGTGTGTGCGTGTGCGTGCGTGTGTGTGCGTGCATGTGCGTGTGCATGTATGTATGTGTCGTTTCCTCGTGGTTATTAATTTAGTCAATACCATCTTTGGCTCAGAGTGTTAAACTCTAATGCTATATATATATAATGATGCATGTGTCTCTGTGTGTAGACTGGATTCGTTGCAGAACTTCGATCAGTAGCATGAACGAGGTTTACCAGGTTTTCACAAACTGATGGACGAGCTGGTTAATATTTCCCTGCCTTCCAATTTACTGTTTTTAGCCCTTAGGAATGGCGTTTCACGTATAATAAAGTAAACCGGGGCCTTATGAAGAATTGGTATTGATCTGTACCCTTGACTCTCCTTTAGAAATGGCGATGGTACTTCGTTCCAGACAAGGCAATCCCCGAATGAGCAGACAGGGCATTTCACTGCCGACGTGGCATAAAATTAAACAGTCCGCCGGAACAGTTTAATGTGATTGCCTTGCCAGACATATCGTCCAACATTGGATTCCGAGAGGTCGTGTTTAGGTTACAAAAATTTTGAAACAAGTGTTGGTCAACTCCCATCAAGGATCAACTCAATTTTCATCTCATCAGACGTCATTATTTTTGGAAAATAACAACCCACTGTGGATACCCAATTTTCTTTCTGTTTACGACTGTCTAAACAGGGTTGTAGACCAACCCCAATAATATG
The DNA here is from genome assembly GCA_003991215.1 of Morbakka virulenta. Taxonomy (NCBI): domain Eukaryota; kingdom Metazoa; phylum Cnidaria; class Cubozoa; order Carybdeida; family Carukiidae; genus Morbakka; species Morbakka virulenta. The sequence goes on along the minus strand of RDPX01000131.1, from coordinate 579,368 downwards.
TAAAATGCACATTGTTGTACTTGCTTTGAAAGTAATATTTTTTGCTGTTCCAACATTTTTCGTTACCGTATTTTATATTTTGGGGATAACTTGATAATCCACTTTGAACTCATTTTTTTTATGAGACACCTAGCTTGCACTAGAGAGAGAAAAAAATTAGCATGGTAGATTTTGAGAAACATACGCGTTTCGACTGATTTCTATTATTACGCGTGCTCTGAAACGCACACATATTTCGGTAGAAAGAATTTGGAAGCATGATCATTGACAGCAAGGTCTATTGGATTTATTTTCGTTTCTTTGAAAACCGAACAAACATGTCTGTAAATGGCAGAAGTTAATCAAGTATTTACTGGTTCCTTGTAAACAGTTTACAGTCGCTACTTACTTGAAAGTTCCTGCTTGTATTATATAGAGTTTGATGCTTGAAAGTGAAATATAAAGGAAGCCTGCTTTCTTAATTGTAACCTGATACACGCCGATATACCGTATACGCCACAAATTCTAAGCAGAATTAACGAGATCTCAGTTTCGATCGTATGTATCATGTGTATATCACTGTAACAAAGGAATAATACGGTAAAAGACTACTCAAGCTCGAAGGTTAAATGGGAATAATTGTTATGTTAGTGCTCCTTGCAAAGTTTAAAGAAACCTGAAGTTTACTGGGACTTTCACTTTGCAGATTTAATTTATTGGGTATATGAAGACAATACTGTAAATCCCGCTAGATTCTAAAATGCCCAAGTTACAGCAGAGACCAAAACTCAAAAGGGATACAACTAAGCGTGTATTGATCCTGTTTGGAGGATTATGAGGAAATTACCTTACTTTATGATTGTGCCTTTGATTTGTTATATGTCGATGCTCTTCGGGCCCATAAAATAGAATACAGTCATTACGACTTATTTGGTATATTGAAAATGTAACATTTGAATTCGTTCTCTAGATTCACAAGAATCCGAGTCTCGATTTTTACGGCATGTTCAGTTTAAATATATTTTCATAGATGATGATGTATTGTCGGCCATGCCCTCTCATTTACGTAGTGTATTAAAGCGTCTGTTGATCAAATATATTATGAAGACAGCGAAATAAAAGTTTTTCTTTTAAAGTTGTTCGTTAATTTTCAAACCTTGCGTTGCTTGTAAGAGTACTTACTTTGTCGAAATTTTTTTCACACTCCTAGTTTCTAGTGCCTTCATAAACCTAAAACTTGACTTAGATAGAGCAGTGGTAATTGGATAGTGTACTTGGGATAATGAAATTGTTGTTTGCACTGCCATGAACATAGTACTCCTTAGATTGAGACAAGCACTCCAACCGTAAATCTAAATATTAAAAGAACCATGCACTTGTAACTTCGGTTCAGTTGCTTGCAATTACTTATTGTTTTCACAGCCTCATATGCTTTTTCTTTCATGTCATATTTATATTTGAGGATTAAATAGCTAAAAGACTGCCTCCTATTGTACGGCTAAACTGAAGATTTTGTTTTTGGAAGTGCGCATTGCGAGTAAGGCCTAACTCCAAATTCTCTTACTAAAGTCTCGGCTTTGAAAGTTCAGTTGTGCCTTTCCATCGGAACAGATCGAGTGAACATTCAATAGCGCTTTAGTTTCCTAAGATGAATAGGTTTTGATGACCTTTTTCTGTTGTATTTCGTTTAGACTTGGAAATGGTTGTGATTACCCATTAGGCAGTTGTCAAAACCCCGAATGTCAAGGACTGCTTGGAAATGGCCGTGTGTTGCATATAACAAATGGTCGAGAAGACGGTCTGGAAGAGAACCCTAGTCCAATTGAGTACACTGATTATCATGTGGGCGAAGTAGATACCAAGTCGGAAAGTGAATCAGATGTTGAACTTAAGGTAACAGAACTACGATGTGAAAGGGATAACACAAGACAGGTGCACCCGCTTTAATCCACTTGTATCATAATAGGTATCAGTCACCAGCAGTTGGAGCTTACTCCATTCGGATTGCTACTTGGATTTGGCTCATCTTTATTTTCATTTGACTTAAAACGGTTGCAGCGGTGGATTGGTCGACAAGATAAATGCGTGAAAAGAATGTTTGAAAAGATACTTTTTCGGGCTCACATACGTATGAAGAAGTAGTGTATGTGCAAGGGCATGCGATACTATATTTTGTGCACATGTAGCTTGTATTCACCAATTTCGAAACCATACGTTTGAACTGTCAGCCCCTGTAGCAGAAATATATTGAGCCATTTAGAATGACATTGGCTGCTGTTGTAAGTCAGTCTGGAAGAGACACTGAAAAAATATGCCTCAAACTCAACACTTCACCTTGTTTCCTGTATGTGCGGTGCTATGGCCGTGATAAATCCAGACTACAAAAATCGTCAATCATGTAATTTAACGTTTTCCATTTATAACAATTTATTAAAATATTACCAGTTACCTGACCATGTTAACTGTTTTGCTGGATAATGGGGTAATATTTACTATTAATTTAGATGATATGGAAATATTAAGCGGGCTTATTGCAGGTACATGGTGGAAGCCAACTTGAGTTGTAAAAAGTGTAATAACTGTTTCTTTAATTAGTATCACCTGAATAGACATAACTTCAGGAAGGTCACCTTTCAACTCGCAATTTGCTTCGGTACATCAACTGTATGATTTGGGTTGATAACAATTTTCACTTGAGCAACAAGCTTGGTATGTGGGAATCATGTAGTAAATGCATTACTATTTTTATAATGCATATACCCGAAGTTTTCGATGTGTCAACTTCCCGTGATGTTTGCTTTCAAATAGATGAATTTTGAACTAGTTTAAACGTTTGCAGACGGTAGCAGTCCAAGGCCAGCAATTGTAATACCTGCATTGCTACCTTTACATTCCTGAGATTAGTATTGCCCTGCCCCCTGTGCAATTACTCAGACATAAAAAGTTATTTTCTTTTAAGTGGTGTCCAAAAGTTAATCTTTTTATATATCTAAAATATGTCATCACTAAAGCCTGGTAGTCAGCTGTTNTGGTATGTGCGAATCATGTAATAAATGCATTACTATTTTTATAATGCATATACCCGAAGTTTTCGATGTGTCAACTTCCCGTGATGTTTGCTTTCAAATAGATGAATTTTGAACTAGTTTAAACGTTTGCAGACGGTAGCAGTCCAAGGCCAGCAATTGTAATACCTGCATTGCTACCTTTACATTCCTGAGATTAGTATTGCCCTGCGCCCTGTGGAATTACTCAGACGTAAAAAGTTATTTTCTTTTAAGTGGTGTCCAAAAGTTAATCTTTTTATATATCTAAAATATGTCATCACTAAAGCCTGGTAGTCAGCTGTTATAGTGGAAGAAAAGACGAACAGAAACGAGTAGAAGTTGGCGTAGGTAGCACGGGCAGATATAAAGTGTTTTGCTGATATTTTGAACAAATGAGTTAAAGGTTAGATAACTCAATATAAGGGATGTAATTTTGTAGAAGTTCTTTCTGAAAGTATACAATTATACTTTTTTCTGTGAACATTTGGCTAATAATGCGACACATTCTCCGCTGGTGCCTGGCTGATTAATCACAGCCAGTATTAAATGGCTATGGTTAAACAATTAAACAATTTTCTAGCTCCAAAATGATGGAAGCCGATGTCTGAGGTAATGTGGTCCATTTTGTTGCCCAGAATCCTTTAGGGAGAGTGAAGGACTTTTTTTATTTTTGAATTTAGTGTCGAGGTATAGTACATGTTTAATACTTATACAAAATGTGAATACCGCCAGTCAAAATCTGCAACGATTACACAAGTTACACAAGCTACTTAGGTAACATCTGGATCGAACAGTAAATCGAGTTTTAACTCAGCAGTAGTACCCAGTGCGTTGTCAGTAAGTTAAAAATACATAGTGAGAGAGGCAAGTTACTAGTTTGACTTACAATGATATAAGATAGTAGGGAAAGTGTAGAAATGATGATACATTTTCAAGCAATTAATTCCAACTCAAAAGTTGCAAAGCTGTTTCATTGAGAGAAAGTCTTGAAGAATGCTGCCTAAGTGTAAGTTAATTATGAGTGGTTCTGCAGTTTAAACCGTCCCTTTTTTAATCTTTGCATAGAATACCATAGCTTCTTCACACCAAGCTCGTTGATCCTGGGTTCTTCGAAGCCGTTTCGAAGTTAAAACAGCATAGTTTTTTGGGGAAAGACACAGTTTGGTCTTTGAAAAGGCAAGAGGATATTAAGGTGTATTGAAGATCCTTTGTGATGATCCTCAGTACACGAACATTGAGATTTTGAAAGGTTTGGATAGAGACAACTGAGTAAATATGATGAAATGTTGAAAATGATGTGACCTAGAACGATATAAGTTTGATTCTGAAATCGTATTTGAAAAGAAAATGTGAAATTGTACAATGAAAATTCTAACTTAGAAAGTCAATTTGTAAGCATTTTGTCACCTACCATGGTCTTAGTATAGGTAGAACAGAGGATAACTGATGCGAAAAAGGTAGAGAGAGAAAGAAGGAATAATGGAAGGAAGGGCTAAAATGACGAATGTGTTTGGTTTTCAGATAAAAAGCTATTCTAGCCACCACAAAAGACAGGTTGGATAATGTGATGAGTGGTCTGAGTGGAAAAGCTGAGAAATATAACATTAATATTAATAGCAAGGAAACAAAGTTCAAAGGTTTTTAAACAAGATGCAGATATAGTTAGAATTAGATTAACGGCCCTACTATATGAAACCAATAGTTAACGAATCAGAGTTAATGCTAGCCACGCTCTTGATTACTGTCTCGCCGTCACACCTTAACAACTGGGTTGAAAAAAAGGCAAATGAAAGGAATGAATCCAGAGGAGTCAACTCGTAGGGCTAGGGTGTTTTCGATAGGGAACGCGCAGCCTTGATCCCCAGATACTGTGGAAAATGAGCGAGAGGACAGCTTCGACTGTTGTACAAGAAGCTGGGGAAATTGAGGGTTGTAGATATTAGAGCGTGGAATGTAGGTGGTATGAGTTGAAAAGTAAGGCAAGTAGTCGATGTGATGAACTGAAAAAAGTGGATACTTATGTGTTGCGGGAGGGTGAGGTAGAAAGGGGGCTTGGTCGAAAAATTTGGGTGATGGAAATTGATTCACTATGAGCAGAAACAACGTTGGAATCCTCGTTAGCGCAGAGGTTCAATGCGGTTGTCATGGAGATATCGCGGATACGGAATCGAAATACAGGTGTGAAAATAGCAACAGAACAAAATGATAAATGTACCACCTATCATGGTATGTTATGCCCAACAAGCTGGGTTGGAATTGGACGAAAATGCGATGTTTTCCACCGAACTCGGGTACGATTACGAGGTTACCAAATACAGAAAGGCTGGTGGTTAAAAATGACCTGAGCAGGTATGACGGAGCAAAAAAGGACAGTGTTTCTGACCCCCATGTCCGACCGTACGGTGGACATGGGGGTCAGGATGCAGAAAGTAGATACCAGAGTCCCACAATGACATGTAAACAAACACAGACGTGGAGCGAAATGATCACAGATAACATACCAAAGCTGTACTTCCAGGAGCCAAATCTATTATAGGCAGAGGAAGCTGCAGAAGGGAAATGCGTTACTGTAAAGTGATCCCTGCAGAACTGGTCATAACACAGCACTGAGTGATGGTGATGGGAATAAAGGGGAAAAGGAAAATACAGGGCCGCAGATGTCGAAGATTAAAGATCTGTATATTAAAAGGGATGTGATAGCTAAGATTCTCGAAGACATTGTATTGACAGGAAAGAAAGAAAATGGAGAAGAAGTCGACCAGTTAAGTGTGAAGATGTACAAGCAACAATAAAAGGGCAGAAAGCTGCATATGAAGAAATGAGATGCAGGGAATCTGAAGAAGCCCTCGAGGTATCGAAGAAGGCAAGAAAGCCCTAACACATCGGAAAGCAGAAAGTGCAAGCGAAAGGTACGAAGATCCAGAAACTGGGTAAGTTACCTGGTAAGCGTCAGGATTGCAAAGTGAAGAGAAAATGCGAAAAGAGATGCTGTGTCTGTTAACTTTATCAAATACGGAATTTCGAAAGTGGTGCTGGGTGTCAAGACAGGCCAGAGGAAAGTTGAAGGAGAGTACTTGCAAGAGCTGTTGAATACTCAAAATGATTAGGAAGAAATAGGGTAAAGAAAATAGAGGATCTAGAGAAGAACATCGGCTAGGTGGAGGTTGAGGAACTTCCATAGAAAATGAAAAATAGCAAAGAATCTGGCCATAACAACTACCTTTAAAATACTTGAACCTTGGTGAGGTAGAGGACAAGAAATAACTAGCCCAGCTTGTAAAAAAGCTGTGGAGGAGAAAATGATATCAACCTGGAAAGTTGGTACGGGTCATAAAATGCCTTTAACAAAAGTGCAGAACCACAGTTAAGTTTGCCAAGGATTCCTCGGATTCAATGTTGCAAATACGAAAATCCTCTGTCAGGACTGCTATAACTCCCTTCGTAATTGCCATGGTAATGGGTACCATCAGTTTAGCAAACAAATCGGACTTACCACAACAGTTGATCTGTACATATAACCTCATCACAACAGGGAGTGAGAAAGAACTCTAGTAGATGAATTCATAGCAGAAAATGGTGAAGAGGAAAGGGTTAACAGCAAGAAAAGCAAGGTTTTGGTGTCGGGCAAAGAAACAAAATCTGCTAACATACGAGATACGGAAAGTGTAGTAGTAACCCGAGACGAGACGTTTTTGTGTCTTGGGTCCTTACTGTTTTCCGCAAAGCCCTGCTTTGCGAAAAACACTTTTAAAGGACGTTTAAGCAAACCATCTAAAAGTGGAGAGAAGTGAGGGAAGACTGCAACAAGAGGATCTTCCTGCTGCCGAAGGTCAAGAAATAAACAGCAGTTTTACTATCTGTTTTACTGTAAGGCGGTGACGTAGAGGCACTTGGGAAACCAGACAAAAAAGGATATGTGGTTTTTTTTAAGGTTTTCTATGATTTGGACCAAATTGAGATTAAGGCCGAGATGGTTTGGCCGTGTATTGAGAATCAAGAAAGAAAGCATGAGTAAATAAGTGTTTCTTGGACAGCTGGCTGAAAAACGACTTAGAGAAAGGCAGAATATCAGATGGAGAGACATTTGTGTGACTTGACTCAAGGTCTGAGCGTTGTTGTAGTTCAAAGTATTCGATGAAATATTTATTAATCTTGATGGGACAACATCTTTAATAATTTGGCTTGTGTATATCGTAGGCATGTTTTAAGCAAAAAAGTACAAAAGCTGGATTCGTCGCTGTGATCCTTCATTATCTCCTTTCTTCCAATTGTGGTGTATGCAATTTTGAGTGATCGGCACTAGAGAATACAAGGTAAAGTTTTTTTCTGGTGGACTCGATGCACGTAGTAGCTAGAAGGCCGAAGTTGGAAGAAGCGTCACCAGAGGCTCGCCGAATCAACAGGTGTGAGATATTGGGCCAGTTGCAGTGCAACGCGTTTGCGTGGGAATATGTTTCTATAGCTATTACCAGTGGGTTACTTCGAGTTCCCAATCTTGGTATATACTACAGCAGCTGCATCGGAAGAAAATTGGATCATTCAAATATCAATGGATTCCAGAAATGTGAGAGGTCATTTATGTGTCTCCCTCTTTCATCGCCCTTCCGAAATGAACAATGTTGATTCTGTTATTGTTTATAAACCAGATGCTTTGATTTAACTCGCAATGTGGTGCTCTCTATCTTTTAGGCACGTGGAAGGTCGTGACTCTTAATTTTCACTCCGATTCTTCATTGGAAACCTACAAATGTTATTTGAATCTGGGGAACATTTTTCAGTGATTAAATTACTAACCCTAATCTTACAATCGATGGATTTTTCATCTTCGCCGTCATTATTCTGATACTTGCGCTTGAGCTGGTCATGTATACCTGGTCGTAAGTCTAAGTAACGTATATGAATATTTTTCTCTTTTATTCAAACAACATGCCGACTGTTTTTCTGATACAGGTCCCCTTTCCCTTTCGCTATTTCGATAGATTAGTCTTTATCTGATGATATGGACAAGATGTTGGAGATCCTTAGTTTTACCAATGTCCTTGTGTTTGGTGATTTCAACTCTCACCATAGAAATTAGTATTTGTTTCTATTGAGTTGACAGAAGAGGAAACGTTTCTAACAACTTGCTTGTTGCCCACATAGATTATTGCTCCTCCAACTTGTGGGTTCCTAACAGCGGTACCAGTACCCATTTGCTTGACCTCACTCGAACCTCTGTTGTGGGTATTTTTTGACAGGCTCTTTCCTTCTCTTTGGTTTATGGGATCATGCTGTCGTCACTGCAAGTATTAAATCGTCAGTGGTGTTGGTGTAGATAAATCTTGTTACCACAAAACTTTAAACAAGTTTTAATATTTACAGAAAGTCTTAAATTTCTTGGAAAGACTTGGCCAACAACTGTACCATTTGTTTTAAGAAAATAAAAGTATTACCGCAACAGAAGCAAATGTCATTGGTGTGTCAACAAGGAAGTTGTTTTAAATTTTTGAACGGACTTTAAAATATTTTTTTTCGTTTTCATTGAATTCCGCAAATAACCTTCAGGGCCGCCTGTGGTACACGTACATCTAGACAGTAAGATATGGATATGATGATGTGTCAAGAGTGTTCTCACAACACCACATGAAGGAGGGAATACAGTTAAGTCAATTAATAAACACGTGTGTGTATGTGTATATATATATATATATAAACAAGCTATCGCATAGAAATTTTTTGGTCTTTTCTACAGTGTCATGCACAGTGGCTTTATACCTCGTATGGTTCTTATTCATACAAAAAATAAACAGAAAAAAAACAGTTGTGACTAGAAGTAACAATGTCAACGTCGATCTGACCCATTTTTTTAAAATTCAACTGAATATACTCTGTTTTCATCTTGAATACCTTGAATCACGAGCCTTGAATCACTGAGTTTGCTGTGTTACCCATGGATCGTATCGCTTCTCAGCCTTTTGGCTACGACCGGATCAGTTTTGGGCNTATATATATATATATATATATATAAAGCTTTCGATTCGGTTATCCGTATTAAAGTGCTCAATACATAAATGCAGAGCGTAATATAAGATATGATAAGTTGGAAAGAATCAAAAAACTATATTATATATATATATATATATATATATATATAAACAAGCTATCGCATAGAAATTTTTTGGTCTTTTCTACAGTGTCATGCACAGTGGCTTTATACCTCGTATGGTTCTTATTCATACAAAAAATAAACAGAAAAAAAACAGTTGTGACTAGAAGTAACAATGTCAACGTCGATCTGACCCATTTTTTTAAAATTCAACTGAATATACTCTGTTTTCATCTTGAATACCTTGAATCACGAGCCTTGAATCACTGAGTTTGCTGTGTTACCCATGGATCGTATCGCTTCTCAGCCTTTTGGCTACGACCGGATCAGTTTTGGGCCACTGCCCAAATATACGTGTTAACGCTGTAAAAAGGTAAAAACAATGGGTACTGGAAGCTAAATCACATTAATAAGATAAAATAAAAATCCCCTGGCAGGGTATCTTTCTATCCATGCAACTACAACAAGCTATACACAATGGTTCAACAAAATATTTAAAATTTGGCATTAATCATGTTTTAACTGGTATAATTTGTAAATGACCAATCATGACTTTCAAAACATGGTCGCAAGATCTTTTAAAGCTGCATTGAAATTGACCTTTAATAGATGCCACTTTGAGGATCCTCAGAATTAAATATTGGAATAGTTTTCTTCTCCGTTTTGTCACGGTTAAACTTGTTTTCTTCTGTTTTCAATAATTTTGACCTTTTTAAAAGAAGGAACAGGAAATAGAGAGCTGGGAAGAAAAAATTCTCGACATAGCCTGCGTGATCGTACATTGGCTCCAAACCATGCTTCTTTAAAGCAGTGGGTCTTAATAGGGGAACTTGTGCCCTCGAGGAATTCAAGAAATGGTCCTAGGGAGAACGAGGATGCGGTGAACTTCTTTTGCTTCATTTTAGCGCAAGGCTGGGAAAAAGCGAGCTTTAATTTCTTGATTTTACAATACATCTTTCAGCTTTTGCATTGATCAGATTAGTATGAGTCTGGAAATAATGTATATATTTAGACTTATATCGTGTATTACGAGTCAGTTATAAACCATTCCAGAAAATTTCCTGTCTCTCTGTCTGTCTGTCTCTCTCTCTCTCTATCTCTCCCCGTCACTATTCACAGATCAGAGAATCTCGCAGCTCTGTCGCTTTGCCTCTGATGCCACGTATGACATATGTTGTCAACCATGGACGAGAATTAAACAGAAGGGAAAAGGACCCAGATTGATCTCGGATTATAAAGACGTAGGAGCNTAGTTTTCTTCTCCGTTTTGTCACGGTTAAACTTGTTTTCTTCTGTTTTCAATAATTTTGACCTTTTTAAAAGAAGGAACAGGAAATAGAGAGCTGGGAAGAAAAAATTCTCGACATAGCCTGCGTGATCGTACATTGGCTCCAAACCATGCTTCTTTAAAGCAGTGGGTCTTAATAGGGGAACTTGTGCCCTCGAGGAATTCAAGAAATGGTCCTAGGGAGAACGAGGATGCGGTGAACTTCTTTTGCTTCATTTTAGCGCAAGGCTGGGAAAAAGCGAGCTTTAATTTCTTGATTTTACAATACATCTTTCAGCTTTTGCATTGATCAGATTAGTATTATTCTGGAAATAATGTATATATTTAGACTTATATCGTGTATTACGAGTCAGTTATAAACCATTCCAGAAAATTTCCTGTCTCTCTGTCTGTCTGTCTCTCTCTCTCTCTATCTCTCCCCGTCACTATTCACAGATCAGAGAATCTCGCAGCTCTGTCGCTTTGCCTCTGATGCCACGTATGACATATGTTGTCAACCATGGACGAGAATTAAACAGAAGGGAAAAGGACCCAGATTGATCTCGGATTATAAAGACGTAGGAGCGGCCAATTGAAGGCATCTGAGATCGAACAATGTCAGAGAAAGGGTTTACATATGTGGTAAGAATATTAACCAGAACAATAATAATTGTTGTAAGTGTAAGCTTAGAAAATTTCAATTAAAAATATCAAAAACAATAATTAGTAAGAGTAATTTTATAACAATATGCAACGTTAGAAAGTAGTAATAATGATGGTGATGATGATGATGTTAATATAGACTGCATGGTGAAGGCTGAAATGTAAACTACTGTATTACTTAAAGTGAAAGGGTTATCAGGAAGTCTTAGAGAATCTTGTTCACACTGGAACTTCGGGGAAAATTCCATCGCAAGATGAATGATCATAATATAAAGAAAATTGCTCAAAAGATATGTAAGGAGCCTCTTACCTTCAACAGTATTGAATTAAGTATTATTAGGATGTTACATTTCAAGTGATGTATTTAGTTATGTTTATGTGGTTTTATTTTAATAAATGGAAGATTCTGTAAAGTGGGGTTTTATTTGTTGACTTATGCTTCTGATATACTTGGAAAGTAGAAAAAACCGTTACAGCTAATACAGGAAGCAAAAATTTGCATGCCCCAAATAACTAAATTAATATAGTAATCATATCAGGGAATAGCTAGATCAACTGTTGTGTAGTGTTTGCTGATTTGACGTATTTTTCTCTCCTTTTCCAGTTTTTTTATAAAACACCGAAAAAACGAAAAGCGAAATGATGTTTTATATTCAGCGTGGTAACGTATGTTACTGACAATAACAGAATACAAGGTCTGCAGTGGATCCTGTGTATTACCATGTTATCCAACGCGAATTTGAAGCTATCAAAGCTCAGCACTAATTATTTTGATTCATTTTAAGGTGACCTTTTGAAAATAGATGTGATACTACTATGTGTTAACTACAAATTGCAGTGAGGTGAGAGTGTCAGAGAAAGAGGGATATTTGTTTATTTTTAAATCGCGTGATCGTAATATGATTTTAAATGGTACCCTGGGCTTTTTATTGGTGTTAACATAAATATGGGATGCCCGTCGAGTACCTCGCTGGTTATACATTTTCAAGAGATTGTGATGCTCCAGAGCTCTACGACGGAACCGTTGACCAATTAGTTGAAATGTTTACCAATTTGTCATATTTCAGATTTTATTGTTGGCGCTGCATCAAATAAGTTACTTCCTGATAAACCCTTGCCGCCTTTGAAGATCGAACAATGGGATATTAGCATGGTCAGGTTTCCAGATGCAGTGCGAACAGGGCCTCAGAGTTCTTTTATCATACTGAAAACATTTATGGCTTAACATGTTTTCTTAATGACCCTTCCTTGTTTTTACGTACCATACTACACTACTACCATTACCTGACAACAATGTGACTAGTTGACCCATTCTCCTGTATAGAAATATTTAATGAACTAGCCTGAATCTCAACTACAACTTTGTCCAGTATTTATTCACTTTAGTTAGCAATTCAGTTATCAATCACCAAAAGCACAAACTTAAATATGGGCTACAGAATGAGTTTCGTGCAAAACGGAGTAAATCCACTATTTTATGCTGGACAACAAGGTGTTGGAATGGCAAGGCCGTGGGACATGACACCCAGAACGACACAACAACTACAGTTAGAATGAAATAAAAACAGTGATAGTAGTAAATTGATTTGAATCAAAAGTGGTACTTAAATCATTTGCCCTTGCGTGAGAGCACTATTTTCGACAACGGACTTGTTAACGTGTCAGATGACATCTCAGAAGACTGCATTGCGAACAGAATTCTGAGAAACGTTGTTAATCAAGAAAAGTTATTTTCATTTTCTACATTTGAAGAGACAACCAAAGTTGCAAACATGACAGCTGGATCCGACATCCTTCCAGGCAAAGTTTAGGATATTTTGATGATAACAGTAATTTAAAGGAAGATCTAATCAATTTGAGAAGCAATCGTGGTATCAAAGTATCGTCCACGGATGGTCGCTGGAAGCACGTCCAAGGTTTTCAGCTGAAAAGGTAACCTGTGCTGACATAATCGACTCTGCGATAGTGCCTTTCTCTGACTGTGATGACGACTACCTATTTGTGATAAACCGGACTTTCCTGTCTTCTTTACATAAAAACCAAGAGCAGAAATCGAGCAGACTCCTGATACGCCATGAATAACACTCAGTACCAAGGTTTGGATTTGATGCCATTCTAAACAGAAAACAAGAGCATCGAAGTCACAATGTTTGTTGCTTGGCCGTATTAACTCAAAACACACAGTGCTCAGAACATACATGATGTTACCGCAATTTTACACATAAGATAAATATTGTCATTTAATAATCCTGGAACATGTTCCAAAGACTGGTAAGTGATCTTAAAGGGGTGTAAACAAGGAAAAGGGTTCAGAATCACTGCTTTAAAGTAACGATAAATAAACATTTTGCTTCAAATGAAAATTGTTTGAAGCGATGACGTGTTACAATAGAGAATAGTTGCCCCTTGGGTCTTTCTCTGAACGGCTTTTCGACTTAGCAACCATTCAATGACTTTAAGCTTTACATGAAAATGACACAGATAAAATATAAAAGGAGTCATTGTTTGTTATGTTTGTTTTGATTAGAAGATTTTTCCAAGCTAGACCTTAATATAATATGGTGACGTTTTACTCTTCTGCAGGTGTCTAAGCAAAGGACAGATTTGGATCTCTGCTTGGGATGCTTGAGCACTAGTCAAATTTTTATGTTTTATGGAAGTAGCTATCTGCTTTGTTCTGTGGATATGCCTTCGCAAATTAGGAAAGAGTTTCTAAGTTTTGTGGCATGTGACGAGGGGCTGGGTGATGAAGCAATAGCCAGAAAATTATTAAACGCAGTCACTAAGCTCGGTTTGGACATGCATTTCTGTCCTGGCCAAGGATATGCAGGTAACATAGCGGGAATGTGCAGTGGGGTAGAAACACAGGTTCAGTAAGTATACCGAAATGCCATGCATGTTCATTAATGTTCCAAAATCTCCGACACTTACTAAATGTCATCACATGTTTCAAAATCTCCCACACTTACTAAATGTCGTCACATGTTTCAAAATCTCCCACACTAAATGTCGTCACAAGTTTCAAAATCTCCCACACTAAATGTCGTCACGTGTTTCAAAATCTCCGACACTAAATGTCGTCACGTGTTTCAAAATCTCCGACACTAAATGTCGTAACATGTTTCAAAATCTCCGGCACTTGCTAAATGTCACCACATGTTTCAAAATCTCCCACACTTGCTAAATGTCGTCACATGTTTCAAAATCTCCCACACTAAATGTCGTCACAAGTTTCAAAATCTCCCACACTAAATGTCGTCACGTGTTTCAAAATCTCCGACACTAAATGTCGTCACGTGTTTCAAAATCTCCGACACTAAATGTCGTAACATGTTTCAAAATCTCCGGCACTTGCTAAATGTCACCACATGTTTCAAAATCTCCCACACTTGCTAANCCCTCACTCACTGTCGTCACATGTTTCTGTCTCTCCCACCCTAACTGTCTGTACGTGTTTCAAAATCTCCCACTCTCACTGTCGTCACGTGTTTCAAACTCTCCGTCACTACATGTCGTAACATGTTTCAATATCTCCGACACTTACTTAATGTCACCACATGTTTCAAAATCTCCGACACTTACTTAATGTCGTCACATGTTTCAAAATCTCCGGCACTTGCTAAATGTCGTCACATGTTTCAAAATCTTCGACACTTGCTAAATGTCGTCACATGTTTCAAAATCTTCGACACTTACTAAATGACGTCACATGTTACAAGTATTATCACATGTTAGAACAAATATATATACATATATATGTTGTTATTCTTACTTTTCAAAGTGTAATGCTAAAAGGAAAAATGATTTAGCGGTCATAGGTTTAGAAGTAAGAAATATTATTATTGTTTAACAAGAATGTTATTATGGTGCAATCAAATGAATCTTAGCAAATAAACGGAAATTACAAAAGCAATTAAAATAATTTTTAAAAGGGGAAACTGGCCGCAAGTTGCCAAAAATGAAATGATGATGATGTAATTTTCAGTATTGACTATTTCTGTAAAACTGTAAGGTCAGAGAAACATATTATATTTCTAATAACAACCCCTGGTTATCATTCTCGTGGTCTAGTCAATAGGACAAGACTTGGTAAATGTCCAGGCGACCAGTTGAAGTCAAAGGTCAAGTGCATAAACCACGAAGTTTCAGGTTTTTTTAAAAACATCAAGACCAAAGGAAAACGTGAATCTGTATTGTATTGACCTGCTGGTGTTCTTCACAGCTACAAAGAAGAGTCCAAAGGAGACAAATGAAAGCGTGAGTATAATAATAGAATGAAGTAAGAGGCTGCCTGGTGAAAAAGTACGTCGTGGATGGAAAATGGATAGGCTGAAAACGCTTTTTAGCCCTTTCTCACATATCTGTATGGTTTATCGTAACAATAATACTGAGACCTTGGTGTCCCACCTTAAATGTATTTCAGCCCAACAAACAGCATTAAAGAACTAAACAATACCCGATATTTTTTTTCAATCTTTTTCCTTATGTATTACATCCCCCTGTCGTATCACTAAGAATTTTTTTTTTCAAGCCGTAAGCGTCATGCGTCATGAGTTGAACAATATTGCACTTATTTTTGCCATCTAGCCTAGCTTAAACATAATAGCCAGCCTTTTTTAATTAAAAAAATGTTTTTTTCGATAATCCCAAAGAGACTTGTGGCAATAGACTTTTAATCTTTTCTTATTAAATTTCGGTTTTGAAGGATTGCAAAGGGCGAGGGTAATTTTTATACACTTTGTACAGAGAGCAACAATCTAGTTTTAATTTCTCAATACTGACTTTTATTGTTGTGCTATAGAAAAATGCGGAACTTGAAGCTAAATTATAGAATTTATCAGAATAGATGTTTGATTTGAACGGTAAGCCAAGTTTGATCTCCACCAAAGCTTAACGAATATTATTTCAATGTTGGCACTTTTTGAACGATTTGTGAAAACTATTTCTTGTGGAGACTATTAAAGTTGTAAACAGAACGATGCATTCTACTTTAAGGGAAACTGAAGTCATACCAGATGTTATCCTTCCTCATTGCTTTTCTTTCACAACAAATTTATTTTGAAAACTCAAAATTCGCTTGAAATTTTGTGATTGATGACAATAAAGAAAAAAACTCTTTATGCGTTTTTAATTTTACTTACTTTAGATCTTACTCTTGGATTCTTTATGTACGCCTTCTGTCCTTACTAATTATTCGGTGTGGATTAAAAACGGCTCTTTTCGCCCTCTAAACATTATCAGTGAAAAATTAAAAATCCAACTGAGCACCTTTCCTAGAACCAGCAACCGAGCTTTCACATGAAGTTTTGTGCATTTCACATGAAGTTAAGTGCATTTTCTAACTCAAGTTAGGAATCTGAAATTCCTCATCCATGGTAATTTTGGTCAGCCTTTTCAGTATTGGATCCTCCTAGGTAAAATTAGAGCCTTTTACTAACCCAATATGATTAATGACTGGCGTCCTTTTCAAATTTTGCTCCAAGATGCGTTTTTTCAGATTCTACATGCTCATCTTTTAGGATTTGTATGGTTGCTTCTTTAATCTAGATTTCCAGTACGTCTGACTTCGTTTTTTCCGTATAAATATCCCAATACCCGATGTATTGGTGTCTCATTGTGATTGTTTCTTTGCATATGAGCCATGAAATATATTTGCGGAACAAGATAACAGCACCTCATGATCCTTTACCATTACTGTTTGTTCAGTTGCACCAGATAGTTTTGAAGACGTACGAATAAACCAGTGTGTTACGGGGGCCTATGTGGCTATTTTTATGTTTGCATTTCTTTACGGATAGTTACGGATAGTTCCAGATAATTTCTGTTGTTATTGTAACTAAAACCAGGACAATCAAGTCCTCTTAAGGGACAGGCTTTCGTTCAAGGTGATGTGAAGTGTTAATCTTTATTAACAATATATGTCTGATTAAGCGAGTTGGTTTTTTTGCAATTGTAAATCGATAGTTATAATTCACACATTCACACGTCTTGCATAATTGTTTTTTTAACCTGGTTGTTATGGTGGCAATTTGTTTGTTTTAAAACGCCATTAATATTATGTAAACTGCTACTAGGAGAACTTCCTACTCCCGTTACGATATAACTGGGAAGATTTCCTACTCTTGTTACAATGTTGTCATAAATTTAAGACAAGATTTGGTCGTTTTCGTAAACCAGAAATGTTTTTTACCTGTCGTCACGTCGGTGCCAAGAAGGATTGCCCTTTGTATGTTGTTACTTCTAACAAATGACATTCGTTATCAAGGTAAGTTAGTTTTTAACAGCCATTTGCTGGGTCCAACACGTTTCTAGTAACTCTTGTTGTAACAATTGGCTTCAAAAATTCTTGACTTCATTGAATCAGTGGAAGCCATTGATGCAAGATATTTATCATGTCGTGAGTCGTAAGCTTTTTCTGAGCTACCTTTCGAGAGATACTTTCCATCGCCAGGCTCTCCCATCGTCAGCCTGATGATGTGAGGAGTATCTCTCGAAACATTTCTCAGAAAAAGGTTACGACTTACGACACGATAGATATTCTACATCAAATATAGTGGCCTTCAAAATTAACTGTGGTTATAAAATTTTAGTCGTATTTCTCATCCCTGATGTAAAAGCACAAATCTTTCCATTATTTTACTGTCATCGTGGTCAAGCATTTAACTGATGCTGTCTTGTGAGCGTCAAAAAAACGAAAGCTAGTTGTTCAATACAAACTACCTTATTAAAGTGCTGTGATTAACGTGTCATAACATTTCTGGTATTAAGACCTTAACTAAAATTTATTTTCTCCTCCAGTCAAATACCCCAGCACAACTGACTTTTGTAGTATTGTCCCTTCTTATGTACTTATGAGCAACCACTGACTCATTTTCATGTCTCAAAATTTTCAACAAACCTACTTTTCAGAAGACACACTTGTAAAACAGTTTTGAAAATATCTTACTGTTAACTAAACTTTCTCTTCCATATTCACGTCGTAGTTTTAATTCAGCTGTTTTGTTGAAGATCGACAACTTAATTGACTTAATTTGTATCTGATGTAAATGGTAATTACACATCAACATATTAATGAACTGCAATATTGATTCCAAGAATATTCTTTAATCACAGCTACCTGGATCATTTTATTTATATCCTTTTAAGGCTGTCCTTGTAGCCAATATTGAGTCAAATCCTAACAATCTGCAAATTGCTTAATATCCTTTCCAATTTCAGTTTCAGGTTGCACCAACAATTTTAACCTGACTTGAAATTGGGTGCAAACTGAGAAAAGCAATCCAGCAGAGCTTTTTAACACTTGCTTGAGCGGTGCATTTTTAAGGTACGAGAAAGCGTCTGTGGTTTGGAAATCAGCTCGATAATTCATTACTGAGGAGCCGCGTTTACTGTGCAAACAAGTTTGCAAAGGTTCGGAAATTATGTACCAGACTGCCAGTACAGACTTTTTCTCGTGTAAGACAGCAAAGCAGGCTTCACTGTAATGCGTAATTGGAGCTCTTTGACATTATTATTATTATTATTATTATTATTATTATTATTTCTTAATATTATTTACACGCGCTTCCTCATCACATCCTCAGATGATTCTGCAGCCTTTTTCTTATGGTTTTTTTTTAACTTTATGCAGACCCTTTGACCATCTACAGAGCTTTACGAAGTAGCCAATTTTTGCACAATTTCTGTATCGAGATGAGTTGGCTGTTTAGTTACTTTTAGGTAGCTTTATGGTTCACTGATCTTGTTTCCATTGTTTTAAGAAAAAAGTAACTTGTAGTTTTAGCTCCTCCTCCTCAGGTGCTATGTCCTTCTAGAACGTCGGTGATCATGCTTCTCCACAGAGGCCTGTCCTTTGCTATCCTTAGCATCTCTATTTCACTTTTCCCAGTCCACGTTGATATGCTTTTTATAAATGTTAGCCGCCTACGTCCTCTGCCTCTTCTTCCACATATCCTACCTGTAAGACCCAAGTCCTCCAGTCGTTCCTTTCTGATCACATGTCTTAAGAAGGATAGCTGCCTTCTGATGGTTGTTATGCTGTAACCTACTCGTCCTAAAACGTCAACGTTGGTTACGTGGTCTGTCCAAGAAACTCTCAAAATTCTTCGTAGAAACCACATCTCAGCAGCATTTATCCGCCTTTTCATTTCTTGGTTTACTGTCCAGCTTTCACATCCATATGTCAACACAGGGAAAATGTAGCAGTTGAGAACCTTCAACTCCATTTTTATCCTATTAAATGATATTTCATATATTTATTTAGGTACTCTTCAGGTATTTCCTCAAATTCTCCCAACCCATTCTCATTTTCCTGTTTTCAGCCTGTAAAGTTTGCAAATTTTTATTAGGACTTCTCCTTGTAAGGATGTTTCTATTATTGCTATGACATGGTATGACATTGATCTCTAGCATCAATTATTCAAAAATGCATTTTAAACGACATCTTTTTGCTCCTTATCAGACACGTTAAGAAAAATCAGAGGTTTAATAGCGACCATGCTCATGTGCTTTAATGCTAAAGTTCTTTCTTTCAAGTATAATTCTCTAGTTTCTTATATTACAAAGACGTTGCTACGCAGAAATCCTTCTGTCAAGGTACTTTTCTTTGTTCACCATCAGCTTACATTACACTAATTCGGAAAACACACTATTGAATAATAATTTTTTTAAGTAATTTATAAACTTTTGTTGTTTGAATGCAGTTTTTCTCAAATGCTGTCTTCTTTACCTGAATTTGGTATCGGATTAGCAGTGGTCTCTGTAGTGTGGTCAAATCTTCTTCCACCAACAGCTGAATCTAACAATCCCTTCAGTGGCTATAAAGTTTTTTATCATACCTTACCAGAATATTTGAGTGAGCTTTTGAAATACTTGAATAGTGGCCTCACAATGTTTCTCATTCTTTGACTCTATTGCAGTATTGAGTTAATTTTTTTGGATACATACTTGTCATTCCTTGAGGTCTAAAAGTTGCAACAGAAAATGAGAGATATGTGCGCTTTATCTCGATTGCCATTGCTTTATGTTACTACAGCTGGCACGTTGCAACTACTTTATGAATTTTGTAGAGACAGTTGGCAAACTTGCTTTTAATTTAAGTTTATACCTGTTAGCCAGAGGAAAACTACAGCAGGAAGTTAAAAAAAGTAAGCTTCGCCTAATCAGACACTCCTGTGTGAACGTGATTAGCAGTGCCCATTGATTTAGAGAGCATTGTGACACAGTCCTTCTATCGATTCTCTACCTGTTTTCTCCTTTTCTTCGTGAAAAGAAAAGATGATAAAAGACAATAATGCCCACTTAAGCATACTTCGATACCCCTTAGCTAAAAAAGCACTGCGTGTGTTGAATGTTTTAAGCGGTTTGTCACTACTTTGTACCTACATGTAACCCACTAAAAAACCTAAGCCATCCCTATTCTGCTATTGCTTTTTCTAATTAATGTTTGAACGGCATGAAACGAAAATCTCTTTCTTATCATTGTATGTAACAATCCATGATTTGTTCAATAGTATTTCTATAAAATTAAATTACAAAAAATTAAATTATAAAATTACTTAGATTGTTTTCAGAGGAGTGTTTCTATTTTTTGTGGTTTCCCACTGCCCTGGATGGTTACATGGTTCAATTTTATCCTATTTTACAGTGAACATAGACAACTTGTGAAATTCCAAACTTAAAAATCTATTTTTGTACCATAACAGAAGTAGTAGTTAACTACACTAGGGAGTATTTGTGGATCTAGTTTTGAACCTAAATTTCAGTTTGTCATTTTCACCAGGAACGCTAGTACTTGAATTGCACGGCGAGTTTCCTTACGTGGTGTGTCAATTCAGTCAGATAAAGGCCTTATTCTCCATTCTCAACAATTTACAAATGGCTTACTTTTTCTTCAGTATGAAGGCTACTGCGAGGGGAAAATGTTATACCAATTATTTAGTTGGAAAGAGAAAAGCCAACAGTCTGACTCTTTTCCAAAGTGGAAGGTATTCATCTATTTCAGTTTTAAAAATTGAATACACTTCCTCGTTATTTTGAAGGTCGGTAACTTATTCCTGAGTAGAATTTGTAGTCACCAGCCCAAAAGACCTCACTGGGTCTCACCTCCAGCCCAACATCTCCGCTCGCTGTAATCATTTTTTTCAGAAAGGTTTGTTCATAACACATGATTTTTCAGATTTAAAAGAAATCATTAATTTTTACATGAAAATAAATAAAATTAGTTATGAACATGTTGTTTTGAAATGTAGGAGAGATCCCAGATGCAAAACTTGGTGTAATGCACCATTTAGAGCCTTGTGAGTAGGTGTCATTTTCGTTGATAAATAATCTTTCTTGTTTTAGTGGATTTCAAAAATTCTTTGACTCATCAGAACAATTTTCCTCTTGAGCAATAGTAGTTCTACTGTTATGAGCCATGTCCATGTTCAGGGGTTCTTCTGGATACTGAGTATCATTTGATAATCTACTGATTATTGCTTTTCTCCTTGTGGTTCTTTTTAGCATTTTCATTTTTGTGTGTTCTGAACGTCTTCGTAACCCATCTTGGACCATCGTACTAGGTCGGTAATTTTCAGACATATAGCGTTACTTTAGCGATACTTTTTACATTGAGATTTATGGTTAAAAATCTATCCACATTTGGTCTGTAATTTTAGCGTCAAAGAAAGGGCTCTGATATAACAGAAACTAAAAATGTTTAGTTAGTGTACTTGGAGTGAAGTGCGAGTGCGAGTTTATTCATTTTTTGCTAATTTACACTCTTTCTTAAAAAATCAATATATTAGTCCCAATCAAAATGCTTTCCAAATACCTCCCTTCTTTTTAAGGGTCCTCGTCAAAATGTCGCCCTATTTGATAGAGTTTTTGTCGCCAGGGGAAGGAAATGAGTACCCACATGTTGGGAGCCACTGACTTAAAGTCTATTCATTTTTATTTGTGTTAAGCAAGACGGAATTATTTAGGGGGGAATACAATCATAGCTAGGATTATAGAAGAAAAATGTAATAGATCCAGAACATCTTCACTGCAGGCGCTGATTTCGCAAATTTGCTGCACCTAATTTCTGCTTGTAGAATTGTTTGTCCTCTTCGAGTAGGTAGCCAATGCAACAATATAAGCCAAGTGACTGATTATACCTATATCATTGTTGCTGTAGATAAAATGTTAAACACGCAGCCAGAAAAGTAGCATGGATCGATTGAATCTCTTTGTTTATCAGATAGTCTCACTCAAGATTGTAAGGCTATACATATATAGGCATGACACCTATGAATATCAGCACAGCCACAATATTCTATTTTTTCAGTTTTCCTTTGGTGAAAATTGATCCTCTGATTATTGTCCTATTACGGAAAAAATACTTTGCTGCTCCCATAAAGCCAACCATTAAAAGTAATTGATTGATTAATTAATTAAAGTTGAACTTTCTGTTAACTTCGATAAACTTCCTCGTCGTGCTCAGAATTTTCTTA
This sequence comes from Morbakka virulenta, assembly GCA_003991215.1. Lineage (NCBI taxonomy): Eukaryota > Metazoa > Cnidaria > Cubozoa > Carybdeida > Carukiidae > Morbakka > Morbakka virulenta. Next base: position 556,853 of record RDPX01000131.1, on the reverse strand, counting down.
CCTTAGCTTATTTAACAACTCCACCTGGAGCCTATCATGAGACTCCTGCCGGTCACAAGCCCGGATAAAGGATAATGGGTGAGAGTGGAGATGACAACTCCACTTCGTAGAAATCTTACCATCAAAGAAACCAACACCAGAATCAAATTTTAACTCATAGTAACAGGGAAGAACCACGCCAGGAGACAGTAAAGATGATGGATGATAGCCAAGCTCAACAGGGAGCTGGCAGCTAGAAGGTGGGTTCCCTGAAGCCGAAAAAGAAGACAACCGTAGCATGCTGGAATATAAGCATATTGTATCAGACTGAAAAGCTGGCTCAGGTAGTCAAGGAATTCGATGAATACGGGCTAGACGTCCGGGAACTTAGTGAAGCAAGATGGACAGGAGATGTGGAATAGGAGGTGGAACACTTCACATATCTTGACCCAATGATGACCAAGAGTGGAGACATTGACAATGAGATCAGGCAGTGCATTTGAAAAGCTAGCCAAGCCTTTTCGGGACTACGAAACGCCCGGAGGGCCAAGAACATCATTATGAGGACTAAGGTCAGGCCTTTTAAAGGCAATGTGCTAAGCATAGCCTAAACACCAGGATTTCAAAACTTTTGACGTGAATTCTGATGTATCGTCAGTAACTAGGTAATGAAGCTTCATAAAATGTACAATACCCTCTTTTGACTATACCATAGTGGCTCTGGTTTACACAGACTATTGAATAAGTACCAAGAAATTTCGACTAGATATTTTGATCCAGACGAATCTCACTCCATGGTTGCTCTGGCAGAATTCACGGATGATGAAAAGATTTCCTAGTTAAATTGGTCAAGCCATAACACTCATCGAGGTACGAAATATGCAGCTGGTGAGAGTTCCCTATTGACTCCAACAGTTACTGTTAATGTCTTCTATCACAAGTATAAAACGTTGACCATATATATGAAGTTTACGTGGTTAAATGCGTAACACTTTTCAATAAATAATATTGAAATAAACTTACGATTGCTGCATCGTCGTTTGAGAGTGTACACCAAAAACAATCCAGTGGTTGTGAGTAAAAGTGTGTGTTATCAGATCGTGTTAAAATTGTGCGTACTCTAATTTCAAAAAGACGAAATAAACAAGTTCCGTATGCAACAGAATGTATCAAATACATGAAGTAAAATTTTATTAATAGAGAATCCTATTAGTACGCATTGACGTAGAAATAGCCATGCCTTGGTGTGCTCCCTATCTGGTAATTCAGCCTATCGTCTAGACAGGTATACAATCTAATAACAAATGTATGCGCCCCTACATATAATTTGATTTATCAACAAATAATACTTTCTGTAGGTCAAAATTCAGAAAAAATTTGCCAAAAAAAGATAAAACCGAAATTACTGCACCACCAAAATTAAGAAAAATATCTGCAATAATATTCCTAGAGCTTAGATTTAAAGCGAGAGTGTAAATAAGCCCAGCCAGATAATTTAAATAAAAGTAATCATAAAAGGAAAAATTTGGGGGAAGAACCATACAAGGCATAAGGCCATTTGGTGTACGGAGCTGTGAAGATATAGCAAAAATAGAAGCAAAAAAGGGATAAGAGTTAACCTTAGACTTAAATACATTAAAATCGTATGATGTATAAAAGCACTCCCTTCTGAAAAAGTTCCACAATCTTGCAGTCTGAGGGAAAAAACTCAATTCATAGAAAGATTTATTACAATGACGAACCACAACTCCACGGGGACGAAGACATGGAGAGAATTGAGTCACACGAGATCCAACAAACTGAGCTGGTACCAACGAGGAAAACTTATCAGAACACTTTCTATGATAATATCTATAGAAAAGACTAAGACAAGCCACATTCCGTCGATGAGACAAAGGTTGAAGAGTAGCAGTAAGATATGGACCTATCAAGCCTCTGCACACGGAAAGAACACAAACAAGCCTCTGCACACGATCAAGAACACCAAGATAAGATGAGGGATTGCCTGTCCAGATATAGCAACAGTACTCCATGCAAGGGCAGACGGTAGATTTATAGAGATACAAGATGTTCTTAGGTATAATATAATTTTTAGCACGATTCAAAGGATCAATCTTTTTAGAAGCAGATATAGTGATATAGATTGTGTTGATGAATTTATTTGACATTCCTTCACTACTGAAAGCCAATCAGCTACTTGTTTTGCTATGGGGTAATACGCAATCTATATCACAAAGTTTGAAGGATATACATTTGAACAAACATGAAGAAATTATAAGTTTTGACCTTTCTGCACTTTACACTAATGTTCCGGTTGAGGAGGCAATAACTTATTGTGCGGAACTGTTATAGTCTGATGATGTAATTTGTCAACAAGATTTGAAAAAGTTTCCTTTATCTCAACAGTGATAACATTATCAGAACATTTCAAAAGGCGATAAAAATGAAAATGTATAATGCTCAAGAACAAAAGTCAAAAAGAGATCTGAAAAAAGGTTTCTCTGAGCCTCAATCAGGAAATCGTGTTGGAGAATCAACAAGCTGTATGAGATCATTGACAAAAGAGAAATTGTTAGCAAGGTCTCCAGATCTGTCAGTCCTCTTAGAATGACTAAACTAGAACGTGCTATGAGCACTGAAGCCACCAAAGGAAGTAATGTTAGCAGTGTAATTCTTGTCTCAGACCTTATCATTGGAGGCTGATACTGTTTCGACAAGTGATCAAGAATCAGACAAGGGAGATCGATACGAGAAAAATAAGGCAGCAAGTTGCCTGAAGGAGAGACCATTTAAACCATATGAAAGGCTCGTCTTTAAATTCAGCGTCTTTTACTCTGACTACTGAAAGTTCCTGTCGAGAATCGATAACAAATCCTTTAAGGTGAGTTGTAGAGTCTGGTCGAAACAAATATAAAGAGCCTTCAACTTGAAGAACACTATTACTAACACCGTCATGGAGGCTTTTTCACAAAGTGCAAGGATATGAGGAGAATAAAATATGACAGATGCAAGATATAATTGATGTGGAACTAGTTTATTTGATAAACAAAACCCACTCTTTTAAACAATGAAAACAAAGAAAAAGAGAACTGTTAAAAATAGTTATACAAAAGAAGCTGCCAACCAGTTTTCACAAAGCAGTCTTTAATCGTTTCAATATTCATCACATTTTAAGAAAATGTAGAGCAAAACTGGTATTTGTTAATTTTGTTAGTAAAAGATTCCTGAAGTATGCTACTTTCAAAATATTGACAGAAGGACCTTAGTGGTCATCCAAAATTTATGTAATTCCATAAAAGTTGAGGGGTATGGTCATTTCTGTTACGAACTGTTACGAAATTATAGGGGATGGATGTGTTATAGTACTTTTATTACGGAACAAATTTGTTTTATTTCAATTTACCATTTCCTCTCATTCTCATAAAAAAGGAATTCCGTTTTCATGAAGAATTGTATTTTTGCTACATTTGATCAACCATAGGTTTTGCGTCATGTTGTGATTCTTTGACAAATACTTGATACATTACGCTGGTTTCCAGGCAATCGATCTTAAGTTGAGTCATGCAAAATATGGCGCTTGGAATGCCGTGGCTTAGATTTTATTGAGGTTTTTCTGAAAAATTGTCATAGTAGTAAAATTTTTGAACTTCTTGAACTAGTAGTAAAAAGTTCAGCCTATTGTTTAACTGAAATTTCATGCTTGTTTTAGCTTAAAATGAATAGTTTACAAAAAACCACAGTATTCATTGCGCATGCGAAATATTTCTCTCTCCAGTCAGGGGATGAGGATTCCAGGAATTTTCTCAGGAAGGAGAAGCATGTGATTGCGGCTTGGAAATTATTTACAAATTGCTGTGTGATACTAGATTTAAATTTCCACTGTTAATTACCCAAAACCTTTTTGTAGTCATCTCTTGTTTTGAGTCAATGAGGGTCTGTGTTGTGCGAAGAATATTCAGAAAAGGAGTTTGTTGATCATGGATTAAAATCTGCTTGTGTTGCTGAGTTGATTTTTTTTAGTTTAAAAGAAATGGAGAAGGTACAGGGCTGAAACTGTTTAAAAATTAATCAAAGCTTGTACTGACACACACACACAGAGGAAAATTGTAAAAGTGAGCAATTGATAAATCAGCGGAATGGAAAGAAATAAAAAAGTTAAAGGATTCGAATTTAGAGACTGTCATCGAGAACAAAATCTGAGAACTTAGAAAGCTAGTTGTTAAGAAAAAGAAATACGTAGTATGGCAACATGGAGCAAATTTATCAGTAGAAAAGCAAATGAGGAAAAATTTGGTACTGATAGTTCTCAGGATGTGAATTTAGAAGATGCTGGTTTTATACCCCCACCTATTGAAAATTAATCTCTGTCGTCATCATCACTTGATCCACAGACAATTTCGTCGCAGGGAGCATTGAGGAGTGAGGAAAAAATAAACCCAACGCAAAAACAAGATAATCTTAGAAACAAGAAAAAAATTTAAAAAGACATCCTTATCGGTCTGTTCAAGAAAGGCGAACCTGTGATGTTGTCGGCACTGCGCAGCGATGAACTCAAAAAAAGGAAAACAAAGAAGTAAAGGTTTTGACCTTCGGCATTCCTCAATTTATCTGCGACTTATTCTTCGAAATTTTTGTACAGTGGAAGGGGAAAAAATGTAAACAACCCTTTCTTGAAGCTTGTATGTTCACAAAATTCTAAACATAGTAGCCACGCAGGTTTCATGTTCCCCTGTTTGATGATTCAATATTTGGTAGAGGTCGCTTCTTGATCCGGAAGAGGCCATACTTCATTTTCAGAATATAAAATCTAAGGTCCCAAGCGGATTGACTACTGCAAATTAGCAGGTCCCTTTAGTCATGCATGTCGAATAAAACCTCAAATGTTCTGATCACGACTTCGTAATTGCAAAGTAACACTAGCTGGCACCATCGATCGTTGGTGACATACAGCTGATAGCGAATATGTTCTCTCCAGCTACTATCACGTTACATTTTCAAGACATACGTATATTGGTATTTGAAATAGAAAACATCTTGGATCGATTGCTTATCACCATCTTGCTGATATGAAATGAAGACAATAGCTACCAGAGCTCGAGAGAAGTTTTAAAAATTAATGGACGAGATAAAACCGGTGAAGATATTTATTGTTGATAAGGTGCCAGATGAAAATCCTTGGTATGGAATAAAAATTATGTGGGACTGATTGTGTTTCAACTTTCGACCTAGATTCATTTTTCTTGGTAACAAAAATGCAAGGGAATGTAGTGCATTCGGCAGAGTGGAGAGAGGAATGGCCCATTGCGTCACTGGTCTTGTAAAAGGTGACGACAATGTTAAAAGCGACAGCGCATTTGTTGTGGAAAAGAGTCTTGATGAAAGAGTAAGATCACTTTGAATTGAAGTTTATATCCCGTCTCCTCTTCCTCCCCTTGGGGTCAATATTACGACCCCCTACTCATCTCAACCCCCCAGATTTTTATAACCCCCTATGTTCAAGAACAATGCCACCACCAATGCCGGCATATGCAATAAGCATACATAAATCACAAGGAATGAGTTTAGATCATTTAATTTTAAGAGTAGGAAATAGGAAAATTGCAAGTGGTTTGTTGTAAATAGCTGTTAGCAGAGGCGGGGACATCAAGAAAGGGGCATTTTCACCAATCCCAAGTTTGCAAAGATTTGTTGGAATCTTTAATACCAAAGCTTTTAAGCACAGACGTTATAGTATACTATAGTTCTTTCTGTAAAAAGTTGGACCTATTTCTGAATTCGTAAATGTGTCTAAGAAAATTTACACCCAACTGCCTAGTTTTTCAAATGTCACACCTGTTCAGATGTTTATAATTTTCCAAGACACATCTTGACGAATTTTCATTCGCTTAACTTTTAACCACTGATTTTAAAACTTGTATTTATTTGTAAATAAATTGCCTTTCTTCATTATTTTAATTGTATTATTCTTATTTATTTATTTATTTTTATACACAGGACTTATATGAAAAACAGTTATGTAAACTGATATAATGCACCTGTTGAAATATTATCAAATAATAATAATAATAATAATAATAATAATAATAATAATAATGATAAATCCGCGTGGGCCTGAAATACCAGGTGGTTACTGGTGCGGAATGGAGAGACAAGCCTGAGGTCGAAAAGTATACGACTCGGTCTAATTCCTCCTCTGCGAATGATCTGCAAGGTAATCAGAACCAGGATATCCCTAACCCTGAACCTGCAGTGATGCCCACAAGGTTAAAAGAAACTAGAGTTACATGGTCTACAGAGGATTATAACAATGTTCTAAGAGCATTTTACATCGCTCAAAAGAACCCTATAAGAAACGTGACTGAACAAACCTACTCAGAATGGAGAAAAATAGTAGGAAAAGAAATAAAGCAAAACATCGATGCTAATAAACGTGTTAATGTACGTCGGGATATTTTTAGGAATAAACGGTTGAATGATGCACAAATTGATCTAATACGGGATGAAATTCGAAATGAAACTACTGTAGAATCTGAGGTTGATATTGAACATGAAAATGGAGAATCTATAATTGAATTAGTAAATTTGACACCTGCACTGACTGAGAATAGAATAAGTGAAGTGAGAGATGGAACTAATGAAGAAATAGTTAGAAATCTGCACATGGTTGAAGTTGTTGATGATTTCTTTGAAAGAAATAAAGAAAAGATACAGGCTGCCTGTGAATACATAATACGTGAACTTGCAATGACTAAAGAGACTGAGATGGAAAGAGGGACACACTGCCTAAGCTAACATTCTGTTCAAAAACAAACTTTACTATTAAGCTTTNTGAATTAGTAAATTTGACACCTGCACTGACTGAGAATAGAATAAGTGAAGTGAGAGATGGAACTAATGAAGAAATAGTTAGAAATCTGCACATGGTTGAAGTTGTTGATGATTTCTTTGAAAGAAATAAAGAAAAGATACAGGCTGCCTGTGAATACATAATACGTGAACTTGCAATGACTGAAGAGACTGAGATGGAAAGAGGGACACACTGCCTAAGCTAACATTCTGTTCAAAAACAAACTTTACTATTAAGCTTTATAACGTTGCTCTAAACGAGATAGTTAATGAAACCCAGAAAGATTTAACCTCCATCAACAATATACCCAAAATCTAGGGACTAAAATAAAAAAGAATAAACCGAAACAATATGGAAAATGAAAATAAAGAAGAAAATTGAGTCTTTGCGGGCAGAGATCTCAATTCTTGATGAAATAACGAAAGGAACAGAAGTGAAAACTAGGAAAAGCAGGAAAGTCAAAAGGAAATACAATATTGTTGATAAAGTCACTCTAGATACGACTAAAAAAGTCTTAAAACAAAAAATACAAGTGAAAGCGCAGTGACTGAGAAGATTTGATAAACGAAATAAGTTCTATAAACAGAACAAGATCTTCAAAACTGATGCTAAAAAGTTCTATAGGGAAATTGGAAAAAGTAAGATTGAGATAAAGTATCCAACTGAGAACAAGGACGTGGGAGAGTTTGGGAATGGCATCTGGGCTAAAGAAAAAACTACAACCAGGAAGCTACTTGGATAGGCAGAAAGGAGGAAAGGATGAGTGAGGTCAAAGAACAACAGTGGAAACCTATTACAATCGAGGAATTGCGCCTGGCTCTAGCGAAATCACAGAAGTAGAAATCCTCTGGATTAGATAAGATTCCAAATTTCTGGCTGAGCTCTCTAAGTGAAATACATAAATACCTAATGGCATCATTAAATGAAATTGTCACTACAACAGAAGCCTTACCGTATTGGTTAACCCAAAGCAACACATATCTTCTCCCGAATCAGTCGATACTAAGAACCCGAAAAACTATCGCATTGTTACGTGCTTGACCACAACCTTTTAATATCGGTAATCAGTGACAGAATGTATAATTTCCTTGAGCAAAACTTGATTCTTCCTCAGGAACAAAAAGGCTGCAAAAGGAACTCATATGGATGCAAGGATCAGCTTCTAATAAACAAAATGATTCTAGAGGACAGCAGGAGAAATAGTAAGAACATAAGCACAGCATGGATTGATTATCGTAAAGCTTTTGACAGTGTTCCGCATGATTGGATTATTAAAAACCTAGAAATGTACAAGATCTCACCAATAATTACAAATTTTTAAAGAAAAGTATGTCAAAGTGGAGCACCTCTCTTTTCCTCACCCACGACGCTGGGACTACTACATCTAACCCTATTAAAATCAAACTTGTTATCTTCTAAGGAGACTCTCTTTCCCCGCTTCTCTTCTGCATATCACTNGGCTAAAGAAAAAACTACAACCAGGAAGCTACTTGGATAGGCAGAAAGGAGGAAAGGATGAGTGAGGTCAAAGAACAACAGTGGAAACCTATTACAATCGAGGAATTGCGCCTGGCTCTAGCGAAATCACAGAAGTAGAAATCCTCTGGATTAGATAAGATTCCAAATTTCTGGCTGAGCTCTCTAAGTGAAATACATAAATACCTAATGGCATCATTAAATGAAATTGTCACTACAACAGAAGCCTTACCGTATTGGTTAACCCAAAGCAACACATATCTTCTCCCGAATCAGTCGATACTAAGAACCCGAAAAACTATCGCATTGTTACGTGCTTGACCACAACCTTTTAATATCGGTAATCAGTGACAGAATGTATAATTTCCTTGAGCAAAACTTGATTCTTCCTCAGGAACAAAAAGGCTGCAAAAGGAACTCATATGGATGCAAGGATCAGCTTCTAATAAACAAAATGATTCTAGAGGACAGCAGGAGAAATAGTAAGAACATAAGCACAGCATGGATTGATTATCGTAAAGCTTTTGACAGTGTTCCGCATGATTGGATTATTAAAAACCTAGAAATGTACAAGATCTCACCAATAATTACAAATTTTTAAAGAAAAGTATGTCAAAGTGGAGCATCTCTCTTTTCCTCACCCACGACGCTGGGACTACTACATCTAACCCTATTAAAATCAAACTTGTTATCTTCTAAGGAGACTCTCTTTCCCCGCTTCTCTTCTGCATATCACTTATCCCCTTGTCCAGTGAACTTAATAACGCCAAATGTGGTTACACGATCTATGACAAGCAGATTAACCACCTTTTCTATATGGATGACTTGAAACTTTTCGCAAAAAGTGATCAACAACTAGAAGGATTGCTAATTACTGTTAGGCAGTTCAGTAATGGTATTTTTATGGAATTCGGCCTCGATAAGTGCACAAAAGCTACATTCTACGAGGAAGACTAGTGAAAACCTCATCCATAGATCTTAACCCAGACACGACAATTTAAGAACTAGATCCTGAGGAAATGTACAAATATTTAGGAGTTAATGAAGGTGACGGGATTAACCATGCTGGAATGAAAGGGAAAATCCGTAAGGAATACTACCTTAAAACCGAGCTTAACTCAAAAAACAGAATTGAGGCAATAAACACCCTTGCTGTACCAGTTGTACAATACAGCTACAACATAATAAACTGGAACCCTCCTGACGTTAAACGTACGGACTGTAAAACTAGAAAACTATTCACGTCAAGTGGTATGCTCCACCCCAAAACAGATGCTGATCGTCACTATTTGCCAAGATGCGAAGGGGGGCGTGGACTCATATAACTTAAAATGTCTTATAAAACCACGACAATTGGAATGAAACAATATCCTGAATCAAAAGATAATTGTATGTTAAATCTAGTAAGCAGGTATGAAAGGAGTAAAAAACTGCACTCGGTTTACAAAGAATCCCCAAAATTTGAAAACGAATTAGGTGTAGAAATAACCAAAGAATATAAAGATGGACGTGAAGCCACCGAAACTGCGAGGAAAGTTAAAATGAATGCTAAAAGGAAAGCACAGAAACAGCTTGCCGATCACTGGAGCCAGAAAGCTCCGCATGGACAGTATGCTCTCCGAAGCCAAGACGCTGATGTAGATCAAGATGCAATCCATCAGTGGCTGAGGAGTGCCGGACGTAACGCAGAGACAGAAGGCTTCATCATCGCAGCACAAGACCAAAGCTTATTTACCCGAAATTACCAAGTAAACATACTGAACAATGGAGTTGACCCTAAGTGCCAATTCTGTGACCAGTACACGGAAACAATAGACCACCTTGTGTCTGTATGTCCTCCTGTACTTGCTCCAAATGAGTATGTCAAACGCCACGACCGTGTTGGGCAGTACCTTCACTGGGGTATATGCAAACACTTTAGTATTGAAACCGACCCCAACTGGTATGAACACCATCCACTACCAGTCACGGAAGGAGAAAATGCCACTATTCAGTGGGACTTTTCGTTCAAGTCAACCGTCCTGGCACCATAATTAAAGATAGGAAAAACAAAATGTGAACATTAATTGACATGAGTGTGCCAAGTGATAAAAAATATTTCAGTTAAGGAATTCGAAAAGTTAAGCAAGTATAAAGACCTAGAGATAGAAATTCAAAAAATTTGGAACGTCAAAGCTAGAACAGTTCCAGACATTGTTGGTGCACTAGGCATGATTAAGAAGGGGACTCAAAAACATATAGAGAAAATACCTGGAAAGCATAGAGTACAAGAACTCCAGAAAATTGTCCTCACAGGCACTGCTCATATTCTTCGAAAAGCACTGTCAATGTTATACTGCAAAATTCATAAACATTTCTGGGTTTTTTTAATACAGCCTTTTTACAAATTTTTTATACTTTTCATAGTTTGCAGTAATATGACAATTATATTTTAATTTTCGTGCCAATGATGTTTTTACTCCCTTGCCATAATTATTTTATACTTTTTGTAATATGTCAATCGTCCCTTTTATGTTCATGTCATGTCCCATAGGACCTTTATCTTCCCCAGGTCACTGGGATGACCCCGTGGGAAATTGTACTGAAACGTATACGTAAAGAAATACTTCATTATAATAATAATAATAATAATAATAATAATAATAATAATAATTCCAATTTAGTTACCTTTCTGTATGTGAATTCCTGTCATCATTAGGGGCTTTGGACCCTCACAACCTTCCTCTCTTATGGAAAGTCATGGTTGGTTTAGAGTGCCACTGGATCTCTTCCGCTTTATCTCATAGCTTCTTAATTGCATGCATTTCTGTAGTATCATAGTAGTATCAAGACCTTTTAAATGCCATCTTGGAAGCATTGGAAGCATTGGAATAACCAATTTGTCTGTCACCCCATGTTAGACAGGACTTTTAGTGGCACCTAACCTGCGAGGGTTAGGGTAAGACCAAGGGGCATTTAGATGCTAAGTAATTTTTAAAGAAAATTGCTAAGGTTCTTCACTCAATTATGGTTTTAGGGCAAGGGATTGAGTGGCAGCCTCGAGCAACTAGACCACAAACCGACCAGTAAGGAGGTGTAAAGTGGTCGCCTAATATCCCAGTACCATAACGATAAGAAGTACTATTATTATTTCTGCGTCAGTAGGTCAGTTCGAAATGTGACACCCTTTGGTTAAATACACTTCGAAAGAGAGATTGTTATTGGTCATTTCAGATTCTATCTGATATCGTTGTCTAGGTTTCATCGTTATTTTGTTGTTGTACTTCACAAGTTTTAGATCATGATATTGATTTTTCTTTCTTGACTCTGGAAAGGTGTTTTGTTGTAAAATTATTTGTGAGATTTAAAAAGTAAAAACTGCGCAGGTAACAAAATACCATTCTTGTGCTTTTTTTGTTCTTCATTGAAAGGTCATTTTTAATTGATCTATACATTTAGAAACTGTTAAGCAAATTTCAGTACTGAAACTTTACCCAAGTACCTTATAGAAAGTGCATTGTGTAATTAAATGTATGAAAACAATGACACCTGAGACAGGGGCAGGGATTACCAGATCCATGGGTTTTTTTGAAATTAAACAATGGGTTTCTGTCAAATTTTTCATCGGGATTCTCGTTGGAATGTCCAATTGAAATGTATGATAATAACAGAAAAACAACATAATCCCATTTTCTTTTTTATTCTTAATAACAAACTTTCCACTTGGCAAAACCAATTCGCACAAAGGCATAACGAAAGGATCACAATTAAGTGGGGCCATTTTACATTCACTGTGCCCCAGACCTATTGGAGATTTTTATACTTTCGTGAATATGGCAGATATACAGTTGGTTAGGCAACATTGACTACACTTTAAGATGTATTCAAACTGGACCTGAGTTAAAAAGTCATGTCTACCATAGCTATTGCACGAATAAAACGAGAATTTAGAGAGGTTATAAGGAGTGAGGAGGTAAGCTTGTTGAGTTTAGATTTTTCGCTGTTTGAAACATACATGAAGGGTTAGTTTTCTTCAGGCACGGCCACATAGTAGCCTCTGATGATTATTTTGGCATTTAATGGGAACACTTAAAGAGAATAAATCAAAATAGGAGCAAAGTTAAGGTTTAATGGGTAAAAAAGAGTTTTGTTTTTTTAAACTCCTACACAATTACATAGCATGAGAGTGACTGAATGGAGCACCAAGAATAACGTAGCTGTAATAGCAGCTTACTTGGAATGGGGTAGCGGTAACCTTTTTTATTAAAGGCCCAATGCTGCTACCAAGCGCAAGCTTTTATGAAGCCTTATAGTTAAAAAGTTTGCCAATTTGTTTGTTTAAATGTTGAATTCAGAATTGGGTAATGAAGCTCACAATAGTATCACTCCAAAATTCCCATTTGTTTTCGCATAGTTATTAATAAAGACATGAACCAGGACGATTTTTTGTTGCCAACAGAATCAACCACCACATATCAATCTCGAGATCACAATTTCAATCCATGTTTTTGTGCTGACGCGGCTATCATCGGAGATTGAGCCATTGTATTTAGTGCAATATCTCATCTGGGGTCAAAGCGAGTTACTCAAAATAACTAAATTGTGGATATTGTGTTAAACTGTGCAATTTAAGGATTCAAGTATGGTTTACTGTAACAGAAGTGTAAACACAATTTTTGAAACGCTAAATATAGGCCCAGATGGATTAAACTGATTTACTGGGAAGTAACTTTGTCAAATGAACCCTGCACGGAAATAAATATATTTTCCACAAAGAGCTGGAGGTAACCGAATGCTATAGTTTTTATTTTGGGGGGAAACATGAATAGAATGTGTACATGACCTTAAAGCCAAGCCTCGGTAGTTTGTGTTGCTTGGTTAAATGATGTACAGTATGTTGGTATTGACTTGCAACAAAAAAGTTTGTTTGATTAATAGACTAATTGCTACGAAAAGGTTATAGGTAGGGTTATGAAGTATTTGTTAGAAATAGATTTTAAAAGTAATAAAAAAGACAATTACTTCCAAAACAATGTTGATGAAAAGAACCTAAAATGTACTACATTTTTATCATTTTGCTGAGCAAAAATCAGTGTTTTGAGACAGTGGTGAAAACCATTGAAATAGCGGCTACCAATCTTGCATGGTGGTACATTATTGCAGTTACATAAGATGAAACGTATTGTGAAGCCATCTCAAGCCAGTAGATTTCTGATATATATGTATAAATTTAATGACTATTATTAAGTGCCTTATCATCACAAATGTCTTGCACTTATAAAATTCTGATCATGAAATCTAAGTCAGTGTATAGGAAGGATTCAGTTGGAGAAGATTTTTGCAATGGAATTTCAGTGAGAACATTTCTGGATGGTTATTAAGTCAAGCAAATGAGGTTCATTGCCAAACTTTACACATTCCAGGATGAAATGAACAGCCCAAATAATACCTCAAACACAGGTAATAAGGGAATATTCAATAGCCAGAAACTGCATTCAGGTACTGGGCACTGTTTTAGTGTAGATTTCTACCACTGTACTGGATACCATGCTTCAAAGCCATTTTATTAGTCAGATGGTAAGTAGAAATAAAAGATGTAATGACACAGAAGTTTGGTTCTATCCCAGGTAGAGCTACACTAAATGGACCTTCAGATTTTAATCAGCTTATCAAAAATTGCTTGTTACTTGGTGTCTTATTTTATTTGTTTCTAAAAAAGTGTTGGTTAGTATGATGTGACAAGTAGCATGGGCTGCAGTACCTAAACCAATGTGCACTATTATTGTAGAATTTACTCAATATAGTTTAGATAATTTCAGAAATTCATCAAAGTTACTGGAATCCCAAGGAACAGAATAGAAATTAGTAAGAGATTCTAAAAACTGATGGATATTGTAAAATATTCCAGAACTAATACCAGATTGTTGTAGAAATGTATAGAAAAGAGTAGAATATTCTTGAAGGAACTCTAGATTCATATAGTGATATTGAGATTGTTTTACTAAGTTCTACATCTTGAAAGTTCCATTAGTTGGAGTATGTAAGGGCAGTCAGAGTTTTGTTTATTTACTCCAATGGTAAGAGATTGTTCTCAGATGATATGCAGGGCTCTGGTGACAGAAGCAATCAAGCAGAATTTGAAAAGTACCTGAACTGTTCACTGATACTAATATGTCTAAAATTTGATTTTCATTATTTATTTAGCTTATATTGTCACATCTTTCATTAGTTCTTTTATTGGGGGAGATTGTTATATTTTGTAATCGTCCTCTTCTATTTTAGATGTATACAAATAAAGTTTAACTAGTATTTGAAACACTACAATGTCAAAAGCAGTTACCATTGTCAACTATGCCTTGCAACTCTGCTTGACTACCAGTGATTTGCAACTGATGTTCCTGTAAATATAGAAGTTTAAATTTCTACATACACATGTTTCTTGTATCTATTCTGTGAGAACTTTTGAAAGGTAGATTTAGTGAGTGAAAAACACAACAAATAAATGCCACACAGTGTTTGTGGGTGGGGTGGGTTTGTTTTTAATAATGGCACTTGACTTTTTGTATGATTAAAGCCATAAAGGATAATCCAGTTACACAAAGCCAAATCAACAAATTATGTTCAAACTATATTATTATATGACCATTTTTTTGTAATTCAGATTTCTCCCTGATTTACTAAATGTTTTTGTTATGGGGTTGTGTTGCTTTATGCTGCAGAACTGATGAATGTGATTTCAACCCCCTGAATTAGGTTATTTTTGCACTGGTTCACATTGTGGGCAATCATGATTGTCAGATTGGCAAAATTTTGCCATGTAGACATGAATGTGAGATTGATAATTCTGGCCTTACAGATGTGATTTGCCCAGCATTTGACAAAACATGTAATATTTGTGCTGAGGTGGCCATTTTTAAAAAACCTTTGACTTAAAGAGTGATTCAGATTGTGATGATCTTTGTTTTTGTTGTAATGTGGGCCTAAACAACAGCAATGAATCTTTCCCTATGAAGTTAAATGTTTGTCACCTTCACAATAGCAGTGGCAGTTTTCTAAGCCATGGTATTCAAGGAAAGACAGTATTAATTCATCAAGTAGCTGGATCATTAGGTATGGTAAATATAGAGAGCTTTTTGCTTAAGCAAATCATGGTTCCCATTCCTCTTTCATTTTATTCAAAGTTTTCAAAAGACTGGAAGATATTTCTATAAGAGTTGTTCGTGTATGAAGGGGTATCATAAAGTAAAGTTTGACATTTTAAAGAAAGTAAACACCTTACATTTGTACTTTTCTGTCAGCCATGCACTCATAAACCTGTTTTTCAGAAGGTTCTTTATTTCATTTCATTCTTTAAATTACAATTGTGTGAAGAAGAAGTAATTAAAATAAACTCACAGCTTAAGACTAAAGAATTACAATGAAACAAAAATTATCTTCTGAAATTCAAGCACCACTCAAAATATAACCAGGTATAATTCAGTCACCTCTCTGCCAATTTTCAGATGGAAGCAAGAAACAGACCCACACATAAAATGAATTATAGACTGGATAATTTTTACAAACAAATTTTTTCCCCTGCAACATTGTTGGAACAATCAAGTCTCAATTTTGTTGACTTTTAGGATATTTCTTCTCATTCATTCTTAAAATCTAATTAAAATATTGTGACACTGATTATAAAAACAGATTAAAACAAATTTTTTTGTTGATGTTTATTCTGTGAGTAAAATTTAAAAGGTAAATAATATGAAATCATTCATTTTGAAGGAGAGACTCATGCTGAAATATTAAGTTTTTGCTAGTAAAACTAGTATAGTGGTTCACATAAGATGTGGTAGCTTGATATTCCATGTATAGTTAATCAGTTTGGGACTGTATCATAGGGTACAATGATAGTCAATTATGGCTCATGCATTTGAAAAGAGGTTCTTTTAAAGTAATTGCCAATTAATTTTGAACTTTTGTGAACCTTAGGTCAATCATGTGTTTACCCCTGAAGTCTTCCAGCTTTAACTCTTTGTTTTACATTTCTATTTTTTATATGAAAAAGGTACTTAAAAACTACATAAAAGTGGAACTAACTGATGATAGTTTTACAAGGTTGAGAGGAGAAATAAGTGGTCCTCCAGACACACCCTATGAAGGTAAGGCATTACATGACACAGAATTGATCCAATTGTTACAACTGCAGACATTTTTATTGTTTGCACCATTTTCTCTATTTATTCTCTGCTGTGTGTTTGTTGTTTACCAAGTTAGATCTTCCTTGGTAAACAGTTTTTCTTATTCCTTTAATTTTATCCTATATGTTTAGTGAAGCACTATTCTATTCATTGTTACCCTTGGCTGTGTCAGATATTTTGCCCCAATGTATAACCATCTTGTCTTACTACCCTTTCTAAATAAGATTTGGTTTTGCACCATTAATATGATTAATATGACTCCTTAGGTACAGAATAAGCTACAAAAGTGAAGAAATACACAGGTACAGATGCCTTGATCTTTGTAACTATACCCATTTCCATTACTTCTGAAGTTTTCTAGAAAGTATGCAGCTAAAAAAAAGAAGATGAACTGGAAGGAGAGCTGTGTAATTGTGTCTCCCTATCTTAGATAACTCCAATTAAGACCGGTAATGGCTGGCACCATTGGCTAAAATGATATATGGGGAAGTTTATGAAAGGAAATGATAGGATTATTTTAACATTAAGTAAACTGTAGATAAATCCCAATGTAACTAAATTTGCCTACTTGCTGCATCATATCTTTTCCTTTTTTTTTCATCTTGGGCTTTGCTTCTTACTTAACAATATGCATTCTGTCTTGCTATGATTTCTTTCCAAGCCTTTTTTTTTATTTTTCTCTACTGTGTTGGCCATAAATCTCTCTTACCCTTGTTCTAAACCTGTGACTAGCACTTAGTGATCTGCGAACATTGTTGAAATAGTTGTAGTAGTAGTAGATTGTTGAAACAGTAATTTCCTACTTCAAAACCATCGAAGTCTTCACTTACTTGAAAAACTGTTTGCCATGGAAGTCGTCTAAGTCAGATGGGAAAACATATCTTTTTCTTTCTCCTAGTTTTGTAATGATTTAGTCACTCATTTCATTGTCAATCTCGTACAAACTGCTTCCTTGCAATAGAGGTGATGTATAAAACATAAATCCTTGCCATCCAGATCTAACCCTAATCCTGTCTAGGGTCCTTAAAGAGGTTTTTGTATTATACCATGTAAAATATAGTTTGTAAAACATTTATTAAAACATATTAACATGTGAGGTATAAAAAAAATTCCTTCAGTTGGATCATGTCAATTTGGATGCTTAGAGTTTTATAGTGGACACAAAAATTAAATAATAACATAAAAATATGAAGGAGAAAACTGATCACAACTTTTTATTTCAAACCTGGGGTTTTTTTTCTTAGATTGTTTTGATATTGCATATTTATTTTGAAAAAATGTATGCTGTGGGAAGCAAAGCTGCTGTGATAAACAATATAATAAATAAGAGAATGGTTAAAAAGCAGGGAATTTATCACTATCCCAAGTGAAATTAACAAGAGAATGGGTCTATTCAGTACTTAAAAGTAGGTATTTATTTGGGTGTTTTAATGTGAGTGTACTGATTGCCAATTTTTATACAATTTTACCTGGAACACATTTTCCTCTTTTCCAAATTGAAATAAAATATTAAAACTCTAACTTCACCCAAAGCAGCTTTTGGTACTCTTTATCTAATGTAAAGATAGCTAATTTCAATAGCACTAGTACCTACAGTAATAAATTTTTGCCACTCAAAAACAGTGGAAGATAGGGTTTTTTTGCATTTGTTGCCAACTACAATGATTACAGTTTGAAGTGACCAGTTGTCTTCTGACAGACTTCGTGTCTTAAATGACCCAAAGTAAAGAAATTTTCATTGTGTTTGTTAAATTCTGTATGAGAAAGCCATGTTTAATTTTCTCCCTATGAATCCTCTTGAGCCCAAAGTAAATACTGCCTTAAAGAATTTGGCACAACCAGTGCTAAGAGAATTGCTGTTGTAATTATTTGGCCATCATCGTCATATTCGGTTTTACATTTGTTTTACATGCTGGCATGTGTTGGAGGTTCAATAAAATGGACTTCCAGGGCAATCTGTCTTTTACCAAATCTTTAGTGACACTTTTTGCTTAAAATCTGATTTGATTACTTCTTCCCATGTTTTCTCTAGCCTCCCTTTCATAACAGCAGCATTCACTTTGATTAATATGCACTTGTTCACACTTGTTTACCCTGGAAGACCATGCTTTGTGCATGAAATACCAGCTTGAGGACTGGTGGGATGCAATGTTTTTGTGATTTGCAGGTGTAGTGCTCTTTAGCCTTGGTTGGCAATCACCCAGAGTTAGTGTCTCAATTTTGACACAGGTCCCCATTTCCTCATTGGGTTGGCATCAGGAAGGGCATCCAGTCTATAAAATCCTTGCCTCATATACTATGAAATGACTTCTGAAGCTATGTTGGCCATGCCTGCAATAAATGTATATTGCTGGAAAATGCAATTGCTGTAGATAACACTTACCTAATTCCAAGCATAACTGTTGAGGAACCATCCCAATTTTTACTTCCCTTGCCAATGACACTGGTACTTGTGTTTTTAAACTGAACAAAATCCATAGTAGTCTGAAGATCGTTTTCAGGAGGCAAAATTTGCATCTGAAGATATAGCTTATGAAATTTGCTATACTTGGTCAGTGAATTAAAGTGTGTGTTCTTAGAATGTAGGCAGAATGAACTGTGGTAAAGGATAATAAATATACTTTTGCATATTATACTTTTGGTACTTGTTTGTTTCAGGAAATTATTGGCAAAAGGAAATATGTAGAAGTGTTTTTGAATTTCTTTACTGTATTAGTATTTTAAGTCGATTTTCCTGATTACCTGTTCAGTCAGTGTTAACATTTTGTGTTGATGTATTTGTTTTATTCCATCTTAGAACTATAAATTCCCAACCTACCATTTGTTTTGTTTTCATTTCAAATAGGAGGAAAATATGTTGTTGATATTGTTATACCAGAGACATATCCTTTCAACCCACCTAAGGTGAGCTTTTTAGATTATTTTGTACATGTTAACGTGGGTGCTACTCATACAGTAAGTCAAAGATAAACAATTAGTTCTTATTTTACCCAAATTCTTAAGTGCCACAATTTTTGTTGTTGTTGTTGTGCCATTATGAAAACAAATACATTTGTTGGATACCACACAAGATTAATCTTTTGTTAGACAAGAAAAAAAAAGCTGATAGGCAAGCCATTAAGGGGACAGGACACAAGCAGGATGAATAGAATATTCAAGTTTAATAAGGAAAATGCAGCTTAAAAAGTCACTCGTTCACTATCAGTAGCTTTGCTTTTACTGCTATCTGTACCCCAGTACCTCGGGTAGGCAACAGTCGGCCTGCGCTTCTTCTCTATTCTTCTCTGCCCATTGTATCAACATCTGCTAGACTGTATTGATGGATGTCATCCTTGATGCAGCTGAGCCAAGCCTTCAGAGCTCTTCCAAGGGGTCTGCTACCAAGTGGTTGAAATTTAATATTGGTTTTAATATCGTTGGAGTATGTTACACATGCCCATACCAGTGGAATCAGCAAGGGGGTAGCACAGAAGTCATATCAGCTAAAAAGCGTACATGGGTAAAATCAATAGAATAGGGAGGCTTGGAGCATTTATTGCATCTTCAGCTTGATGTAGTTTATATCCGAAGTATCTTGATATGTCAGAAAACAGGCTTACTTTTCCTCTTTATTTAAATTTCAGTATTTTGTAAGGGTTTTTAGTTGGGTTCTTTTGTGGGAGACGAGGTTGTTAGCTTCTTCACGTAAGCCAGAAAGTTGGTTTCGGATGTATGCTGACTCTGCTTTTTTGAAATAAACTGATGGGATGAAAAGAAAACAAGAGTAACAAGAGTAACATAGTCGAGAAAGTTGGTGAAAGAAAGCAATGGCTCATATTAGACTTAAATCTGCGAAGATCTGAGATGAGAGGAAATAAAGGAGGGGCCAAACGGCTTCTCAGTTAGGCTGCATTAGAGAAAAGCTGGTGGGGTACAAGCCCCTGAATGTCTTTGATATATTTACTTTGAAATGATAAGAAGCCTCTCTGTACCTACTGGAGCTTAATCTAACCGAATAAAAAGATCTATGTTTTGTACTTTTAGTAAGATTGGAACTAAAATATAGGATAAAAACAACAGGAAATGAATAGCTTGCTTTTATTAATGTAGATGATCATTAATTTGAAACATTGGCTGTTATAGGTGAAGTTTGTAACCAAAATTTGGCACCCAAATATTAGTTCAGTAACAGGAGCAATATGCCTGGATATTTTAAAGGACCAATGGTAAGTTATGATTTCTGATGCTTTTCTCCTTTTATTAGTTACATATACATGACTGTTTCGATATGAATATAGTTTTGAGGCAACCGGTTTAGTGATACTGATCAGGGTTTTATGTGACGTGTAATGTGAACTTTTGGTGACTGAGCCGGAACGACTCTTGTCAATCCTTTTTTCACTTTTTGTTATTTTCCTTTGTTTCTTTAAGCTTATCATCCTGCATTGCCATTATAAGTAAGCTTCGTCAGCAACATGAAGCCTAAAATTATTTCTTCAACGCATTTTCAACATAGAGAAATTACATACACATGACGATATCTAGTTTGTTGTGGGTTGTTTACTTTGGGTTGTAAATGACTGCGGCCGATTTTATTTTGCTTATTGTTGCATCGAAATGCCTTCATAATACTATTTGACCATGTTGTATTGTCTTCCAACAGACAAACAAATCCCGTTGTTACATTTGAAACAGATCCGCTCTGAATTGGTAAGAATACTGTGCGAAATGCCTTTTTAAACAACAAAATACCTTGATATAACCCGTTGAAATAAATTAACAAGGAACGAGGAAAAGAAATTAGTTGAGGCCAGAGTAACGCCTTAGCTGTAAAAGTGATGGCCAACACGACTTCCGACCAGCTACCGAAAATGCTGGGGAATATCAGTAAAAGGAACTGGACGGGAAGGCTAGCTTTGATGAAAAAGAGGAAAAGAAATTTATTTCCATAAGCTTGCAACAAGGGAAATTAGAGAACTTTGCTCTGGAACAAAGTAATAGCTTTTAGACATATTTAGTAATTACCTGTCAGCAAATAATTTCCTGAAGCTCTGACAAAGAAGCTCCCGAGTATTACTGTTATAAAGCATGCTAAAAGTGCAACTCTTCCACAAAAGGACAGTCTGATTTCAATTTTAAGATCAGGTATTCAAGCCTTTTCTACTTTCGTTTACTTGGCTTTGTTCTTTCAACGACCACACATGAACCGTCTACTGCCCAAAGTTGGTTATATTACGCCAGTGAGTAGGCAGAATCTTGTCAAGAAAATCAAAGTTATTAACTATACCCTCCACATCTGAGACCGTTATGAGAACGTGATGCTTATAGACATTCTCCCATTTAGTCATTCGTTTGGGTATGACAGAGTTAATTGTAAGTGCCTGCTGCACAAAACTACAAAAGTGGCGAGAGAAAACGGCCTTACAGGTCTGGCTGAGATCATACCGGAGAACAGAATCTTCTTTGATTAAGCCAGGTGCCAATTACAATGCTTAGCTAGAACTTGAGAATGGTAATGCACGAAGTAAACCCCGTGCATTATACATATGCAATGAAGCCAAAGCCCTGTTCAGACAAGTAACGTATTTAGCAAGTAGTATGTGAACAAAATCCTTTCATTTTTTCTTTTTATGAAAACTTTAGTAACACAGTAATTGTATTTTCTGTCAGTTCAGAAACAAAATTGGCATCAGAGAAAAAAAAATGAAAGAACTATGTATCACTTTCACATAACGGTCTCAGATGTGCAGAATGTAGTTAATTACTCTGTTATCAAAGTTTCCATAAATTGCTTGCAGTTTTAGTGTCAATTTTTCTGGAATGTTTTACTTTCAGTATCAGTGTTTTGGGAAAGTCACTCATTCTTTCAACCATTTGTCTATGTTAAATTCCAAAGTATTTTTTAGTTTTCATGCTTTTTGGCAGTAAATTGACAATACGTTATTAACATCCAACAGCTGTTGAAATATTGGCCTATACTATTTGAAGAAACTAATAAAATTTAAACTCAAATATAAAATTCGGTATGACTGTTATAGTTAGAACAAAATTATTATTCTTAGAATTACTGGTTAATAGAAGTAGTAGCAATTTATTCTAACTGGTATTTTCTTATTATCAGTTCACACGAAACACTGAAAAACATAACATTCTTCTAGGAAAACAGTTTACGTAACACGTGTGAAGATTGAATGAAAAATGAAACAAATTATGAATTGACAACGAAATTTACACTTCTGTCAAAGCGAATAGGTTAAACAGAATATAGAAGTTAGAATTGGTTGGCTTTGAATAATAACCGATTTATAAATTATTATTGCTTGTATTCACCATTAAATCTAAAAATGGTAACTTTGTTCTACAATAATGCCCATTACATCTAGTCATACCGAATTTTGTATTTAAGGCATTTGATGCATGGAGTAAATCATAATCATCAGTCACCAGAGGACTCATCATGAAGCAGCCATTGCGGCTTCAGAGATTCATTCAGAGGAACTCTAACAACTACCAAGACCCGTCCAGTCATACCCTTCATAGAGAAACACTTTTTTGGTCTCCTTCTCTTTCTATTACCATATCAGCTCCATAAAAGAGACGTTTCCCCAAGTTCTTTTGCCGTGCACCGTGACCCCTGAAAGTAAGTTTCCGCCTTGTCGTACCTTCAGATAAGTATATGGCTCGTTACTTTTCCATACCCAACATTAAGGACCCAGTATAGCTTTTAAGAATTCCATGGTTTTGAGTGTTCTTTTTTTTGTTTCCATGGTAATTGACGTATCTTTACAAATGAGGTTTAAAGAAACAATCGCGTTTCTTTCGGTGACTATCCTTTTCTCGATTTCTTTTGAACTTTTGCTGGTGTTCACGAAGAGAGCTCGCACAGAGCACAATTCTTTGACAATTTCAGCTATTTTAATATTTATAGTAAGATCATGTGATTCTTGGTGGTTTTAGTTTTTGTGGGGTTTTGGGGGTTTTTTTGCCGGGGATAACCTTCATAGCTTGTTTCGCGCAAAATTAGATAGAGGGCTACCGATTCACGGACAATTCTCAATCCAGGTTTTAATTTTGTTGTATTATTATAAAGAAAACAACAGTGGCCAACATCACAGAAGAGGAAAAGAGGAAGGAAAGTAGCGTTAGTTTTTAGTACAAATCTTAAATAACTTGAAAAAAATTCAAAATCGGTAGCTATTTTGGTAACAAAAGAAAGAAGATATCATTAAATTATTGACATATTAAAATCTCTGCTATGAAGCTCAGAGATTGGTATATCACACTATGACTTTACAGTAAAAGACAACAAGGACATTGCTTGTGATTTTAAGACAGGTTTGTGATTTGTGTGTGTATTTATTTTTTAGCAGAAACTTGTTTATTGACTGAACACCGACACTGTGCGACAAAATGTGTAAAAAATCCAAAATTATATCGAGTATAAAAGAAGTATAAAGTCATTTTAATAACAAAAACGGCTATTGTTTCCTTAAACTGCATTACTCATTATTGTCTGATCAATTTTCCCGTTTCGGTTACTTACGTGTTCCATAAATCTGCTGTAAAACAAAACAACATGTCAGTATATCATATTTTATCCAACGGTTGCCATCAGATAATGTTATCAGCTTACCTTTCCGATATTCATTTATATTACTCACAGTAGACAACCGGCAGGTGTTATTACCTAAATAATTTACATTGTCGAGTAAGGACTGCCAAAATTTCAAAAGTTGTTGAAGTCAAAGTGCCTTATTATGCCTCCATTTTTAATTTACCCCCATTCCCAGCAATTTTCCATGGTAAGAAATGATACCTGTGGACACATAAGTAGGTAGAATTCCCTCTTTCAGCTATCTCATAACTTATTTCATATTTTTATTCTTCGATGTGCAGGGCAGCAGCTATGACGTTAAGAACAGTTTTATTATCAATACAGGTAATCGCGCTGAAGCTTAATTGAAATAGTAGCCGGTAGTACGTTTTTGTAATTTTCTTTCTTCTAGATACCTTTTTGTGACCAATTTATTCCGTATCTAGTTTATATGGAGCAGTAAAACAGCGAGTACCCCCAAAATTACTAGATTATCTGTCAGTTAGGGCAAGCATCTCACCTGCTAGAGAATTGTCCCATTTTTTGTATAGTTTGCAAGTTCATATAATGAATCCAAGAAGTCACACCCATTACGTAATACAATATTTCCATAAGAGATTACATTATTTATTTGTGCACTAGGATCGTCTCAGTTTTCAGACTAACTTGACAATTTTACATAAAAAAGACATTAAATATTTAAGATCGGATTTTTATGTGGTATTCCATATGTGGATATCCCACTGCCATTTTTGGTAGAATAAAAAAGGTTAACCAATAACTTTACAACTTCTGAAAATTAATTTCACATTGTCCCAGCAACTCAATCCAAGTCTAGTAAGGTACTGTTTGCAACATTGAGTGAGTTTCCAGTGCCCTGCATCATAGTCTTGATGCACAATTTCATCTACGAATTAATTGATTACATATGCCGATATAAAATAAATACCTTATGGCTGCTGGAGGATAAACAAGATCACCCAAATAAATACCTGATTGCGTTGCAATCTCCAACAATATCTATCAAGGTATGAAGGTTGTCTTTTCAATGTTTGTACGTGTGATGAGTTTTAATTCACGATTATATTGTAAAGTGTGATGACAATTTTAGGTGAAAATGTCATTAATGACAACATCGGAGGTGATAGTATTATTGACGCTCATAAAGATACTGATGGTTGTGGGTATTTTCCTCTATTTATAAGTTGTTGGGTTTTTTTCTGAATAAATCATTTATATTTTGAAATACTTGCATTTAAAGCTACTATTCGCCATGTATATGTGTAGTGTAGAAGGGAGGTCAACAGACAAATGCAACATAATAGATAGAGTCAAAATGTGAAACATTTACACAGTAGCTGCTCTGTAGAGTCGAGTGAGTTTTGGTTTAGAAATGCCATAAAATTCTCAATCTCGATAATCGCCTGTCACGGATCAAAAAGGTTTTATATAAATGCAATACCAATTTCTTGAGTTGACCGTGATGACAGCAATTGTTTTAATACAGAGCTTATAAGAATATTTTATAATTGCTTTTGATAAGCAGGATTACTTATGTTAGTGTTTGAATGTTAGTGGGTATGCGTGGTTGGGTTTAGCTGTAGGAGATAAAGACGAAAAACACAATTTCTTTTAGTCTCCTAATGGCACACTCTTTTCTCACATTACCCACGTATGCTCCTTTTTTTCTTCTGTGGCCATTTGTTTTGGTTACTCGTGTCACTTTTTCTTTTACTGGCTCCTGCACTGTACTCCCATTGCTTCTTTATTTTAAACCAGAATTCAAAGGTGATATGTGCTTTTTTGGATCAGTAAATTTGCTATTGCTTGTTATGAAAAAGTAACTTCCTTTTTCATATTAATTAGGCATTATTAGCTTCGCCAGAACCAGACGATCCACAGGATGCAGTCGTTGCAAAACAGGTATGCGTTTCTAAAGCGAATATGTTTAATATTATTCTAAAAATTTTGGGTTTTTGTATTATGCAATTGGAATTAGTCATTTTCAACATAACAAAGTGTATGTCAACAATTTTCATGTTGATGTTTTTAAATCTACTCCTATGATGATGATACATTCAACAATCTTTTACTTTATACACGTTATAAAGTTTTTCTTTCTGATATCCATCGCTCGTTTTTTGTATATGATTTACAGGTCTTCTATCTGCAAATCCTTTAGTTAACTGTACTACCTTTTTTATTAAATATCTTGCAATTGTTAATGTTCTCAGGACCATGTTTAATAGCTTTTGAAGTTATAAAACAATTCCGCCCTCCCTCCTCCCCATGCATAATCTTCAAACGCTGTAACTTCTGCTAGGTTGAACTATGTAGTGGGTCTATGGTAGACTCTTTGGTGTACTATGCCGAAAATTCCTAAATGCTTTTAAAACCGACTACTTTTTCTAGATCACCAAATGTAATGCTTATTTTCTTTGATACAGCTTACGCTTCTTAATTTTCGTTTTCTTTTATAGTATAAAGATGATCCACAAGTTTTTCGAGTAACAGCAAGCCATTGGGCAAGAGCCTATGCAGGCGGTTAGTATTGTTTTGGCCCCAGCAGAATTGTTGGGGTCGTTTTCTTGCGTCAGAATATTTTGAGTATTAAGAGGCCAAATAACAGTATTTGGTTTTTATCGGACATCCCCAGAGTAGAACGTATTATCCTTTGCTGATAATGTGTTTTTCGGTGCTGTATGGCAGCCTATGGTATATCGCTATGCCTTTTACTAGACGAGACGTATAACGCCAACATTGTAATAGAAAGTAAACCAAAACGTTGATGTAATTTTTTGTATTACATTGATTTAGATTTCATCTGCAATAAAAGAATGTTTTAGAGCAATAGGACATACAGGGCTGCACCGTTTTAAATTTCCATTTAGGATTACTCAAGCCTTTTCACAGTAATAAGTATAAGATATTATTTGAGTTTAATGGTCTTTACATACCCCACCTTTCTTTTAAAGCCATTGATGATAATGATAGAAATGGTACTCAAAGGCATTTTTAAATCTTTACTTCAGGAAAGGAAATAATGATAAACAAGGCATGTCATACAATTTATGACTCGTACATGACTTGTAATTGACAACAGCAAGCACCTTAATCTAGGATTACCATACAGCTTTAAATACAAGCTCAGCACCACTTTTCAAATCTGTGGCAACGTGTGTATTGGTGTACCATTTTTTAAAAGAAGTGTTCTTTAATTTCTACAGAGAATTTTCACAAACTTCTCTAGTGTCTGTGGAATTATATAGATCACAAGCTACCGTCTGAATAAAATATTATCTATGAAAGGGAAATAATGTCGAAGTGTAACAGACTTTGGCTTTCTTTTAATCGTTGCATAAAACTCTGCGTAAGAGAGGGTTACTCGGAGTTACTGTACCATTTTGAAATGCCATAGTTGCGTTACATTTGAGTATTATGGGCTGGTGAGTTTATTTCTTAAGCTTTGTATTTGCTTTGAGTGTTATCTTAGCTTTAAGTATGTCTAGCAGAATGTCGACAGATGGTAAATTTTACTTTACTGTTTTCACAGTTGTAACGAATACATTATATTTTCTTCAGGGTTTTGTCCAAAAAAAATGAGGAATGTTGTCGGTATTAGTTTTAAGTATTCGTATGTAAATTATGTTATAGATCTTAGGAAAATTTTGAAGTGCAAAATGTACAGCATCACACGCCAATAGCAGCTACACTTCATTAAGATATATGTAATATCAAGTTACTAAATGTATTAGTAGAGTAAGTGATTGTGCATACCATAAGCTATTCCAGTTATAGTTGTGTAAAAAATAACTAGAATAAGGGGGTGACAGCTTGTATGTGTGTTGCGGAGGCATACAGATAATGATGATGCTCTTCCACTGTATATACGAGATATATTATCGAAAGAGGTGTGAATGAAAGGAAACTGTTAGTTTTTACTGATGTTTTTATTTTTAGAAACAAAGTTTTCCTCCTTTAATATCTATACGTTTCTTAAGCGGATCGTTTATATTATAGCTCGTTTTTTTTCTGTATTTATAATTTTTCCCCCTTCCATTCTAGTACCCAAAACTGAAGACGAATGTGAAAGTAAAGTTAAAGAGCTCTCTGATATGGGCATTGATGTGGTAATTTGGCATTGACATTTCTTGTTTAATTGTTCACCAGTTTATTACGTCGCATTTTCACGTTTAAGAAGTGAATGCAAGCTTCGTAAAATGTAGTCCTAGTAGTGATAATTTTGAGGATACAAAGAGGAAAGTTATTTAGCTGGAATAGTTTTCTTTTGATAGAGATAGTGCGTATCAGTGTTAGAGGATAAGGACATTGACGATTCAGTGATAAGACACAAATATACGAGAAGGGTAACTGGGGAAAAGGTTGTACCCTGTGTTTGAAATACTTCCAGAAATTTCGGCAACTTTTATGGACTTTTCCCACACTACGCAATAAGTTATGGATTGAGCTTATAAAGATGTGATGCGGGTTCTCTTAATTTGCCAACCATGCTTAAAATATGTGTACTAATAATATGGTTTTAGTATTTGCCGAATTCAAATATGTTACGATGTTCGTAAATTGGAAAGGAAACAGATATTAACGGTCTTAAAGCAAGTTTTGACTGTGTGTGCTGAGTAAATCCAAAAGTTAGTGTTAATTTACCTTACTGAAAAATGATTTGATCACTTAACTCCAAATGCTGCAGCTTTTATCTGTATTTCCAAAAGTATATCCAAGCGCGGAACATAAAACTAAGCCAGCCGTTGTTGCTGTACAGTACATAAAAGGTTTTCTTTAGTATTTACCAGAAACGTTTCTTGGTTGATTGGAGCTGGTTACTCTTCCTACTTAGAGTAACATTTTGTGTGTTTGTGTTAAGCCTTCAGATGAGGCTGACTATTTCGCTCGAATTCGGCACGTCACTGATAGAGAAACAAGTTATTTGGTTGATATCAGTTGACTGTCAACTCAGGTCGGATAAAGCACTTGTTTAAGTGCTGCGTGAACTAAGAGTGTGGATGAAGAAATAATGAAGAAAATCTAAGGTGATGTTTGTGAAAAGGGGAAAGGAGAGGCAATTTTTGCTACACAAGGCCATTCGTCAGACTGCATTCTTGATATTTATTTTATCTGGCATGTAAACGAAAAAATTTTACCCTCATATGACGCATACTACTGAAACCTGCAATTGAGTTTCTAGGAAATACCGAGATAATTTCACCAAGGTCCAGTTTCGGATTAGTTTGACTTTGGTCTTACATTACAGTAACACACATATGTACACGCAATTATATATATATATATATATAGGCACAATAGGTATAAATACATAAACATTTACCTTTCTTTAACATGTCAGGAGATCAGATCACCTTTAAATACCAACTATACATGTGAAAAGATACGTAAAGATCGATATCAGTGTCAAAAAACAACGACAAAATATGCATTTAAAGTAACCAAATAACTTCACAATAAGAATCAGTAAACTCAGTTCTGGAGAACAATACTCTAGAATGCTGTCAAAGTAGGCACACAAAGATATCTTGGTTTACAGTTTTTTTTAAACTGAAATTACACACAAACATGAGAAAAGTACAAGCACTACCAACTATATTCTTGTGACAAAGGATTTACGTGAATGCTAGACATGGAATATGTTCTTTAACTGAAAAATCTTTAAAGTAATTAACTAAGCAACAGCGACCTCCAAATTTTAACTCAGCAAGAGAATAGCAGGAAAACAATAGCCGAATTGTCGATAATAAGACCTACCGCAATATATAGATACATACATACATACATACATACATACATACATACATACATACATACATACATACATACATATACATGGTGATTGCTCCATTTGGACAGATGATTGCGTCTGTGACTTCAACTCTTCTTCTTCCTCTTCTTCCTCTTCTTTTTCTTCTTTCTCTTCTTCTTCTTCTTAATTTTTCGGCTGCTCCCTGTTAGGGTTCTCCACAACGGATCATATCCCTCCATTTTGTGCGGTCGGCAGCGTCTTCCCTTCTCACTCCCACCCCGCTCCTGTCCTCTTTTATTGCATCCATGTAGTGTCTCCTTGGTCTTCCTCTCTTCCTCCTCCCTGTCAGATTCATGTCTAACATTCTTCTCCCGATATAGTTCTTTTCTCTTCTGATCACATGCCCATATCATCTCAGTTCAGACTCCCTTTTATTCTCGCGCAATTGCCTAACATGTTCTGTACCTCTGGTGTATTCATTTCTGATTTTATCCAGGCGTGTGACTCCAAGTGCCCACCCTATCATTCTCAATTCTGCCACCTCCAGCTCCGCTTCTTGTTTCTTTGTTGTCGCTACTGACTCATACAGTAAAGCTGCCCCTACTATCGTCTTATACATTTTCCCCTTCACGTTTGATGGTAGCTTTCTGTCACATAGAATGCCTGTTACCGTCCTCCATCCACCCCAACCTGTTTGTATTCTCCTCTAAACTTCTATATCGCACCCCCCATCGCATTGTACTCTTGATCTCAGTTATTTGAAGTCTTCTGCCCTTGTTACATCTGATCCTTGCATCTTATCATCACCTCTACCATTCAAGACCAGGTATTCTGTTGCTCTGGTTACTTTTATTCCCCTTTTCTCCAGGGCATCTATCCATTTCGCCAGTACTTCTTCAGCGACAACTCTTGCCTTACTGCACAACACAATGTCGTCGGCAAACAGCATTGTCCATGGTGTTTCTCGCTGGGCTTCATCCGTGAGTCGGCCCATGACTATAGAGAATAAGAAGAGGCTTAAGGCTGATCCCTGTTGTAATCNTTCAAGACCAGTATTCTGTTGCTCTGGTTACTTTTATTCCCCTTTTCTCCAGGGCATCTATCCATTTCGCCAGTACTTCTTCAGCGACAACTCTTGCCTTACTGCACAACACAATGTCGTCGGCAAACAGCATTGTCCATGGTGTTTCTCGCTGGGCTTCATCCGTGAGTCGGCCCATGACTATAGAGAATAAGAAGAGGCTTAAGGCTGATCCCTGTTGTAATCCGACCTTGACTTGAAACCAGTCATTCATCCCTGCAGCACTACTTATGGCTTTCTCACTGTCCCTGTACATGTCTTTTACTAGCCTTACAAACTTTTCTGCTAATGCGGATGTTCTCATGGAATGCCATAATTCTTCCCTTGGCACCCTATCATTCGATTTTTCCAAATCTACAGAAACAATGTAATTCCATTTGTCATTCTCAGTGTTTCTTCATTTATATGCGCAGAGCAATATTGCGACCGTTGTGCTCTTTCCTGGCACGAATCCGCACTGTTCCTGGCTGATATCTACCTCTTGTCTGAGACTTGCATCCAAATCCCTCTTCCACAACTTCATGGTGCGGCGCATTAACTTGATGCCCCACCTTCTTCGCTCTCTTCTTGCTTTGAATACTTTCCTGTACTGCATCACTCCACCACCATGTTTTCTTGCCCGACTTTCGACAGCTTGATGTTACGCCCAGGACTCTCTTGACTGACTCTCTAATTTTGTCAGTAAGCTCAGACAAATTTGAAGTACATCTGTGGTTGAACTCAGCGATTCGATCAACTACCGGTTGAAATTTCTCCTACAATCAGCTTCTCTCAGCTTCCATCACTCTATCTTTGGTTCAACTGCACTTTTACGTTTCCTCTTGCTCCTGACCCTTAGCTTGGATACTACCAGCTTGTGCTGTGCAGCAACACACTCTCCTCTCAGTACATAGCAGTCAGTTACATAGTTCAGGTGCCTTCTTTTGCAAGCTAGGTAGTCATCTTGGGTACTTCTTCCTCCACTTTTATAGGTGATTCTCTGGTCCTCTTTCTTCTTAAAGTGTCTTAAACTATTTCCTGACCTGCTTCGTTTCTCCTTCCAAAACCACATCTTCCCATCACCTCCTCATCATCTCTGTTCCCTTCTCCAACATGTCCATTGAAATCTGCTCCAATCACGCTTCTCTCTCCTCTTGGTATCCTTATGCATGTGGTGTCCACGTCTCTCCAAAACTTGTCTTTATCTTCATCCATGCAACTTATCTGTAGGCCATATACAGTAACCATATTCAGTATTTTGCCCCACCACATCTAATTTTTGCCTCATCACTCAGTCAGAGATTCTCTCTACTCCCAACACACTTTCTGTAGAGCAAGGTCTCGGGACAATTCCTATTCCATTTCCTTTGTTGTCCTCTCTGGAATATTAGCTTGTATCCATTCCCAAATTGCCTAGACATGCTTCCTTTCCATCCGGTTTCTTGGATGCATAGTATATTAATGTGTCTTCTCTCCATCATATCTATAATTCACCGTCCTTTTCCATTGATCGTTCCCACATTCAGCGTACCGAGCCTCAATGTCGTTTGCCCAGCTTTGTTCTTTTCATGCTTTTCTTGTCTCCTCTTCTTTTCCCGTTTTTTCGTCATTGCTCAGCAGTATCACACTTTATGGCAACGCCCTGCTGGTCAGTGGTGCTGGCGGTCGTTAGTAATCCGGGCCTCGATCGATCCGGTGGTAATGACTTATGATCCGGATAACTGTGTTTGGCAGGTTCTCCAACAGCCGCATGCCCTTGCTGACGCCCACCACAGTTTTAAGGGGTGTGCATAGCCTTTGATAATTTAATACCTACACACAAGGCAGTAAGGCATTCTTAGGTGACCAAATTGAGTGTCGGGACGTGTCCACACGTCCTCCGGTAACATTTCACTTTGTGAAATTTGGTCCCTTTGTACAGCCGTGTGTCTTTTGAGACCTGGCGCTGATTTGCAAACCTTCTTACACATCACATATGGCAGATTGTGCGGCCTTGGAGGGAGTTTAGAAAGTGGCCTTGATCTGACATTGGACTTCAGATGATTGACAAAGCCACCTCTTTGTGCCTTCATCAAGTTTGTTCTGCCAGCCTTTGCACAATCTACGCTTTAAGCGTTCATGCGCCAGGCGACTATTTTCAAATATTGCTCAGCCTTCCTTCACATGCCTTCTCCAAGTCGCTCTTTCCAAGGCTAGCCTTTCCCAGTTTTCCAAGTCTATTCCTAGTTTCTTTAGATTTTCTTTGATACAATCTTTTTACGTACTTCTGGGTTTGTGCTGTGGTCGCTTCCCAGTCTGTAGTTGCCCGTAAAACAGTTGTTTTGGGGGTCATCCTCCATTCGAACCATATGGCCTGCCCAGCGCATATGATTGACGATGGTTATTGACTCGATACTTGTGTTCCCTGCTCTGACAAGAACTTCACTATCAGGTGTTTGGCTTTGCCACTTGATATTGAGTATGCGTCTCAAACATTTCTGTTGACAGTGTTCAAGTATTTTGAGATGTCTTCGGTGTACGGTCCGTCTCACAAGAATACAAAAAAACTTTCAACACACAAGCCTTTTACAGACAGAGCTTGGTTTTGAAGGTGATGCCGCAATCTTCCTAAATTCGTTTTTCAAGCGTTCCAAATGCAACAGAGGCGTTCTGTATCCTCTGTTGTATTTCTGCATCAAGGGAACCATCTCTTGACAGGGTGCTACTAAGATACACAAAGGTGTCTACCACAGCTAATGAAATGCCAGGCTAACTGTAAGATCAAACAGTGCACGAGGCGGAAAAACGATCCATAGTGAGCTGCGTGTCTTCAGGAGAACAAGCAAGAAGTCAATGTTATCAGCATACAGAAGTTATTTGATTCAACTCGGACAGACTTTAGACGTAAAGTTATGAATTGAAAACACTTCCAATAGTTCTAAATTGCAAAAGAACACCT
Source organism: Morbakka virulenta (assembly GCA_003991215.1). Taxonomy (NCBI): domain Eukaryota; kingdom Metazoa; phylum Cnidaria; class Cubozoa; order Carybdeida; family Carukiidae; genus Morbakka; species Morbakka virulenta. The sequence continues at coordinate 523,045 of RDPX01000131.1, read as the reverse complement.
ATATCACAGTCATGGAATGCATGTGAAAGAATATGGAAAAAAGTGTTGGTGCTGGAATGGCCCCTTGTTTAACACCGTTATCAGTTAAAATCTCCTCAGACAGTTCTCCCTTTAAAAGAACACTAGCATTCTTGTCCTCATGCAACTGCTTGAACGTGCTCACAAAGAGTTTTGGACACCCTACTTCCCAAGTATAATCCAGAAAGCATGGCGGTTGACAGTATCGAAAGCCTTCGTCAAATCAACAAAGAGTTGATACAGCGGCATCTGCTGCTCGATGCATTTCTGTTAGAGCTGACGTGGAGTAAATACCATGTCAATGGTGCCTCTGCCATGTCTAAAGCCACTTTGCAATTCAGGAATAGTAGTTGGACAGATATCTTCCATTCCATTATCCTGCTTAGCAGCAGTCTCGAGAAAACTTTGTCCAACAGCTTCCAGGAGTGTAATACCTCGATAGTGATCGTTTACACCTTTCTCTTCTTTCCCATTAAAAAGAGACAAGGATACCATCTATCCAGTTCTTGGATACGTTAGTGCCATGCAAGGTCTTAGTAATAAGATTGAATACTGCATTGGTCACATTTTAACTTCCAATCTTTAGAATTTCAACTCTGACCAGGTGCCCTGCCAGTATTGATTTGCTTGAGAGCGATTTTTACTTCTTCACGACTTCGTAGTCGACCCATTCAAAACTTGACAGCTGGTTGTTGGAGGTTCTGTATGGCATTCATATTCTCTACTGAAGGATTATTAAACAGGTCAGTAAAATGCTCGTGCCAGTGCTGCGGTATCTTCTTTGGTTCTTTGATAATGTCCCTATTGTCTTTTGACTTTAGAGGAACCACGCAAGATTTTGGAAGGCCAAATAATTCATGTAAAACTATAAAACAGCTTCATGTCCATAGCGTCATATGCTCTTTGAATTTCTGAAGAAATCTGTGACCACCATTCATTCCTTGTGTTCTCTGAAGGCCGTCTCTGTTTCAGGATGAACTAAGTTGATATCATTAAGGATCATTTTATACACCTTTCTTTTTCTTTCTGGTAGCTACTGGATGTTATGGTCATTGTTATCAAACCAGTCCTTATGCTTCTTTTTTCTATAGTCAAGAACTTTTGCTTCCACTGAGTACACTTGGTTCTTGAATTTCTCCCACGTTCTATCAAATTCAGTATTATCAAATTTGTCTTTCACTGTTTTGCACACATCCAGGTCTTTCAGTTTTGCAACGTCGATGCGCTTTGAAAGTTTCACCCGAATTATGCGAACTTTTTTACGGATGTACAGTTTAAACCTTCCGCGAACTTTGTGATCAGTGTCGCATTCCGTACTCCACATCACACGTACATTACACACATCGCAACGGTCTCGCCTCCTGGTGATAATAAAGTCGATTAAATGGCTATATTTCGATCTTGGGTGAGTCGACTTAGCCTTGTGCTTAACTTTGGTGAAAAAGTGTATCGCCTATGAGCAAATTGAGCTCAGAACGGAACTGAAGTAGCCTCAAGCCATTTGCATTTTTTTGCTAATCCCATGGCGACTAGGGACATCCCAAGTTTGAAAAACACTAGCGACTCGAGCATTGAAATCACCCAGAATAATAAGTTTCTCATAAACTGGAACAAAACGGACAGCATTACGCAGATCCTCATAAAAGTTCATAATAGCTTCTTCACTAGATTGCATTGTTGGAGCATAAACTGAGAAAAGGGTTGCATATCTGCCACAAGTGAGAGGAGTTCGAAATTTCATTATGCGGTCAGAAATGCTGCAGAGGCACTCTACACGTTCTAATAAGGTTGTTCTGACTGCAAAAGCTATACCACCATCACAACGTTAACCTTTCTGGTTGCCAACCCAGCAGAGAGATGTGTATCCGACAGAGCTGCAATTTCAATGTTCAGTTTTACGTTCTTTCGTCACAAGAGCTGTTCTTCTTTCTGGTCGCTTAGATACTTTTTGGCCCAACAAGGTCCTCACATTCCAACAGCAAACACTGAGTTTTACTCGATCCTTTTCAAATGTTTTAGTGTTTCTTCCATGTTTTGTCGTCCTGCTAAAACGAACCACCGTTAGCCCCAGGTTGCCAACCAGTGTTGATGTGACAGGCAATGTTTGATGTACCTTTTCTAGCACCTTCCCAAGAATTAGGGTGAGGAGTGCTATCCCTAAAAAGGGCTGCTCAGTCACAAAAAACTACACCGGAGTATGCCCCTGTCACAGTGAGACACAACAACGATGTTAGGATAAGATTCTTGTTACCCATGTGCAGATTTGTGGCTGTGAGCTTCCAATTGGTTACATAAACACACGTCACTACTCGCCCATCGCCACAGGGCTTTCAGTAAATGAAATGACAATCTCCATGACAAGTCGACAGACATCTGTACATCAAGGGATTTAGGTGACGTAGGTTTGCACAACACCTATACCACTCTCTAGGACCCAGCAGTCATATAGCAGGCGACAGGCAATAGCAAGATGGCCAACAAACTGTTTTGTTTGCAGGTTTTAGTATCAAGGAGTTTTTACATCTCCGGGCCACAACAAAGAAGTCGAGATGGCATCCACTTGCTTCAAGAGTACATACCTATGAGAGGTACTGTCAGAAATAGTTACATTACACTTTCTTTGCCTTTGATAGCAGAGGTGAGCTTTTCCTAGAAGGGCTACCTTCACCACGGTTTACAGGAGCCCATTCTTCCCTCTATGCCATTTGCTGGGCACCAGAGCGTGCCTCAGCTGACAGGGCCTAAGCTTCTCTGGAGGTTTCTTTAGGAGTTACCTCACCCTTAGCCTTTGGTTAAAGAACATAGTCCACAAGGCAGTGGAGGTTCAGATTTTCGGTGCTGAACACTCGCCGACCACCAGAGCCCATGACGTGCACGTGGGGTTGAATTGCCCGGGAGAAGCTCTCGCGAAAACATGTGATTTTAACATGTCCACACCAGTTCTTGAGCACCACATACATACATACATAGATACATACATACATACATACATACATACATACATACATACATACATAGTCAGACAGACAGACGGACAGACATAGAGAAAATGTCTCTGTATTTAAAAAGATAACCTGTCAGAAATGTTTTCTAAATTTATTAATCCAATTTTGTTTTGATTGTTTTGGTCATTTTTTATGAGTAGCAAACATCGCACACACGCGCGCGTACACAAAAACATTTCTGTGACTTTACATTTTTTTGCTTATGTATATATTATGTATTTGGATACATACAGATAGGTACATGTATTGTCCACCTATAGCTTTGGCCTTCGTCTTAGCACGAAGTAGCTTTGAAACAACTTAAGCGCCAAACGAAAATGAGACGATTTTGCACTCGCATTTTTTAACAGGATGATTGTAGTTTGTTGTCATATCGATTAAAAATTTACCCTTATTTCAGTATCTACAATAATTTTTCTCCTACAAGGAAACATGCAGAACTGCCCTTTCAAATCACGGCTGGAATGTGAGTCAAGCTATTGAAGCCTTATTCAATAATTAGTTTAGTCTTTAACTGGAATATTACGGCTTTAACAACTGGGAACAGCTCGAGTGTTAAATAGGATACTCATCATGTTCCTTTTCTTTACCGCCTTGTGGAGACGTCAAGAGTTATGCCTTTCATGGTAGCAGCATAGTTAGAACTCGATTGGATAACAACAGGATGTTTTTAACAGGCTGTCAACATTACCTTAAAACTTTTTTTAAAAGCTGTATTAAAAAATTTTTTCATTGAATTGACTTCACTGCTTTTGTGAAAATTACCTGACTTTGCACTTTTTTGCTGCATCAGAAAGAAGTTGTTCTCTTCATATCTTTCTGAACATTTTATGTGAAAGCTGATTGTTTTTCTTCGCGTTCACTTGTACACTGCTGTAGTGGATGAACCAATGTGCTTTGTCGGTTGGCCTGTTTATTTCTTTATTGATTGTATTTTTCATTTCAGAGATCTTGTTTTTAGGACTTAATTATTGTCTTTAGATATTGCTTTGGCAGGACATTATGAGCGAGGGGTTACTGCTTGGACGATCTTCTTAAAGTATTGCAATTACATAAGAAATGTGCACATTGCGGGAGTTTGTTTGTATATTGTATACCTGTAATGTGCGTGTAGGTGTATATGTAGGCATACTATTTTTGCAAACAACTAAAGAAAAATATGGTAAATTAAGGTTAAAGTGTTAAACACCGCGAGCGTAGCATATATCACATTTTTTCCAACTTTAAAGAAATACCCTGTTCAAGTTGTGTTTTTTTCTTAGTTTGTATCAGCATTTTCTGTCCCCATCTCTTTAAGGCCTACGTTTTGAGAATTGGAAAGCTAATAACATGTTTGCATGCAAACCATGCTCACTTTGAGCAAGTTAATATGAGCGTAGTTCTGAAAACGATCCCGCTATTCGAAAACATATTTAATGATCGATTAATCGATTTGCCGACAGCGATATTCGTGGTCACAGAACTTTTGACACTATAACAAGCATGGTGCCGCAATCTAACCATCTATGGCTGCAAGTATTTCATTTTTGTCAAATGGTTCTTGCAGAGGAATAACCTTATTGGAATATATTTTATGAACCTTAAAAATGAAAAAAAGAGAAAATTGTGAAATTATTTTAATATTTATTTATTTATAATATTTATTTTATATTCTTAAAAAATTTGCGTCCCATGTTCCCGTTAGGAAGTTTCCTAAGGACAATTTATGGTCGGCATCGGGATACCAGTTTTAGTTTTTTCATCCGCCTTGTCAAATCTACTTTTAAGTACTGTGTTGTTCACTTGTTAGCCTACCGGAAGATTGAAAAAGCCACGTTCCTAATGACAGTAAAACAGGAAATAAAAAAGACAAAACAAAGCTTTGGCTAATCCGCACCATTTTAATGGCCTTAATCATCGTTTACCATCGCCATTTCTTCGTCTTCCCCAAAAGCGGCAGAAACTGTTACCAGTGTCTTCTAGTAATAGTCTCTTGAGTATCACTGCGCTGCTGTGAAAGAGTACCTTTGCAGCCACGGAGCTACACCATTGCCAAAACAGAAAATTGACAAGACCGATACCTTAAATTTTGAATTCAAAGAGATTACATGGCACTATATTAAAAGTAAGGGGTTTTTTCTTTATTGTCCTGCTGGCTGGCGAAGCGAGCGAGCAGGCCTACGACAAGGCGTAGTTTGCCAACAGACGACCTTCCTGTGTTCTAAATCTATGTTCTATCCTGTACCAGCAGGTAGGTGTTCATTCAGCGGAAAAATCACCGGAAGATTTTTTTACGTTTTTGATACGAAAGTTGGCACAAAGATGCTTGATGATAATGCGCTACTTTCATATTAATGTCTTACTAAATTATCCTTCCTAATTATGCAGTTGTATTCCCAGTTCAGGCAGAGAAATTATAATTGCCCTGCCTGAACGTCTGTCACTATGGCCGAGTGGCCTAAAACGGTGGTCCGTGAATTTGTGGGCGTGGGCAGAGTTACGAGTGTGGCTAGATTGGTTGTCAAAATTGAGTTCAAGCTAAAACTTGGTATTTGACACACCTCCCCCCACAATTCAACCAGTATCCTCTTTTTTCTAAATTTTCAACAGCACTCTTTTGGAATTGTGATACTGCTCTCAACCAGCATGTGATGTAAACCCCCACTTCAAATCTGACCCTTCTCCCCCCACATTCCCACTGCCTTTTTGTTTCAAACTTCAACAAATTGATGTTGGAAATATTGATACTTGTGCTGTCTTTACTAAAGTTCCAAGTAAGACACTTGAGTTCCGCAGGGTAATAATTGTAACAAATAATTGTAATGATAATTAAGTTTATTACGATTTGTAACTGAAACATTAGGTCCAGTAGATTGTAAATGTAAAGTTCGGTCAACAAAATATGCTTTTATATATATAAATATTTTTTTTTAAATGTCAGAAGTGGGATTCGATCCCACGCCCGCCCAACCGTGGAACAGCGCCTCAGGCCGTTTGGCCGTCGTGTCACACGTTCAAATAGGAAGATTATTACTGAAATTACAAAGTTTTGTTTCATAAGCAACATGAAATTATTGTTCTTCCTTGTCTTTAGGCTATATCTCATTGGGGGTCGCCACAGAGGATCAGTCGTCTCCAGCCTGTTCTGTTTGTCACATCAGCATCCCTCGCAGCCTTCATATCTCTGTTAATCACGCCCTTCCACCTTTTCCTCTGCCTCCCTTTTCGCCTTCTGCCGGGTACTTTATAACTCAGTATTCTCATTCCTACATAATCTGCATCACGCCTTGCTATGTGCCCGTACCAACGAAGTCTTGACGCCCATATCTTGACTCTAAATCTCCTGATATGGGACGTTTCTCGAATTTGGTCGTTGGGAATTCTGTCTAGTCGCGTCACACCTAGTGACCACCTTATAATGCGCATTTCAGCCACTTCTAGATCCGCTTCTTGTCGTTGGGTGGTAGCAACAGTTTCCAGACCATATAATAGAGCTGCACGTACTGCCGTTTGTAAACTTTTCTCTTCATCCGTGGTGATATTTTCCTGTCACGAAGTATCCCTGTTACCTTACTCCAACTACCCCAACCGGCCTGCACTCTCCTCTTTTCTTTTCTACCATAGTTTCGGTTTGCTGGAAGAGTTGACACCAGGTACTTAAATTCGTTCACAGATTTACCAATTCCAATTACTCAATGATTAGCCAATATACATGAGTATGAATAGATGTTTTCAATGAAAATGTGTGCATTATCAAGACATACCTTCATGCCAATTTTTGTGCCGATAGCTTGAAAAAAATAAATATGCATTCACTAATTACCTAATAACTCATTAACTACTGGGAATATAACTACATAATTAATAGCACAATTGTTAAGGCCAGGCGTGATTCGTGCCAATTTTCATGGGCGAAGCTTGAAAAAAACAGCCCTTGCCCCCAAAAGTGCCGCTGAATGAACACTCACCACCTGGTGCAGGATAGAACATAGATTTTTGGCGGGAAACTGCGCCTCCTGCTAATATCTAACTAACACCAATGGGACAATGTTAGAAGGCGGGTCGTCCATTCCTAGTTATATCTGCACGCGGTGGCAAATCCAATCGAATCTAACAAACTTGAGAAATAAGGAAGACTGGTTTATCTCGCCTGGCTCATGTGACTGGAAAGATGCAAAGACCATGTTTTTTTGTCAAATTTTGTGCTTCTTTAATATCGATTGTAATATGTACACTCAAACGTACGACGAATACAAACTAGCTATTTTTTAAACCTTTTATGGATTGACGAGAAAGTAGAGGAGAAAAAGATATTGGGTTAGCGTGAAGTGTGGTACAATATTATCTGCGATTAATGACGCACTACTGAAATTTCAAGTGATTGAGCTTGTGCCTTGAACAGCGCTATAATTTAGGAAAACCTAGAACAGGATAACAAATTTCAATGCTGATGGTGGACTTCAAGAAAGTGCTTTAAAGAATATTAGATTTGATGACCAAACTTGATAGCTTGACCATCCTTTACTTACAAAAATTTGCATTAATGGTCAGCGCTTAGAGGAGCCGTGCTTTGATGGTTAGTGTAGCTGCACCGTGATCAAGACGTTCCGGGTTCGATTCTTTAAACGGGCGAAAAGTCTCCGGAACTTTACAAAAGGAAAAGACAAATTTTGACAAGTTTGCTTGATCTGTAGTAAGTTTTGTGAAGTTGACCCACTTTAAATAGTTGTTTGGTATTTCTATTTTCGACTTGCTATTTTCTATTTTAATTCAACTTGGTAGGCCTACTTCATTTTTCTTACTTTATTTTTTTAAGGGGTGACCAAGATTTTGATCACTAGGTATGTTTCTCGTTTTGTGTGCAAGACGTAACCAAGAACATTTTCAACGACTTGGGGTTGACCGTCTACTAAGTTATTAACAGACAAAAGGAAACCTCAAGTCAAATCGACATGCATGTATTTAGTTGCTCTATTTGTATTCTATAGGCAAGCACTGATCCGGGCAGCATAATTCTTTATTGAACTGCCTTGTTGCCTATCGTTGAGTAATGCACATCTTAACATTGGATATTATGTTGAACATTCCTTAAGTATGCCGTTGAACTTCGCTCTTAGTTCCCAAGATTGACATTTCTTGGATTGTGTGAACATCGATATTGCACCCATGGTCAGTTTCCATGATGTACAGAGCCCAGGAATACAAATCCAATGTGACAGACTTGACAATAACGGTTTGCCTGGAGTTAAGTGGCACAGTATCAAAGTGCTTTGAGAATATTTGAACTGTGTACAGAAAATGCTGGAATTCATAGTTCTCCATAATAACACAACCTCCTAGCTTAGGCGTGGTAGCAATTTATGCGAACTGTCCTTATGTTCCGGGAATATCTACTGGAAGTGAAGATTCTCGTGGTAGCACCCTATCACACTGCCCTTTGACGGATCAATTTCTGGTACAGAAAATGTCCCACTTATCCGTACACAGGTGAAAAAATGTCTGAACAATGTTAAGGTTTCGTGTGCTTCTAAAGGAGCTGGCATGACTGATTGGCCTGGTTTAACATGAAAATAATTCTCGACTCAAATGATAATGAACAAGGTTAATGTTACCCAGGACAGCAGATAATAACAGTCATCTCTGTTTCGCGGGTCACGAGATTGGTCACTTGGTTTGCCCCGAATGCTTAACGAAATGGGTATTGTTCATCATAATCGTAGGGTACCGTAGATTTTGTCCTCGAAAAATAATGGTTGTTTAGGTTTGAAGCTTGGTTACGAGACTACGGATCTCCTTTTAGATTGACTTTGCTTTGTATATGCTGTAAGATACAACTATTTCTCTAACTGCAATCTAATTTCCATATTTGCCACGGGAATCCATTTGTATTAAAACCACGTTTCTCAACCATATTTTAACAACTATCTGCAATTAAATACAAGATATCGCTTGGCATTGTCTTGTTTATACTGTTGGTGTTAGCACAGCCACATGCTTGAAAATTTAAATATCAATCTAAAGGCGGTTGTTTTTTTTCAGACGAGTGTATTTTTGCTACTGTCTTTAAACATTTTCATAAATTTCAGAGCTATATCCAAGAATAACCGCGGATTAAGTAATCTTTTTCTAATGTTGATTCATATTATCGAAATCAGAATAGGCTAACTTAATGAACGCCATCATCTTGAGGTGAAGGTACGCTGAGGGTTTTGATTTGATAAGGTGGGGAAATCATCCACTCGATGTAGTTGACCTCGTTCAGTTTTTAGAACAGTTCCTCCTTGACGGTGTTTACGCTTCTTTGGTCAACTTGCAAAATCCTGGGCATATTTTTCATTATCCTAACCTTTTAAGGCGGTATAAAATTCGACCTCAGTAATAAACTCCTTGACACCACCGTCGCCAGCATCGACTAGTTTTGCCTTTTATTTTGTATTTAATTCTGTATAGCAGTGCAGCTGTAGTCTAAACTCAGAGAATACTGTTGTGGCTACTCGAATTGGAACTGGCACAGAATGTATTACTTTCAGTTTAAGAGAAGTGGACATAGGCTGTTCAAGTCGTGTGGTACAAACTGTAAATTGGAGTTGTTTTTCGCTTCGTCGTATCCAAGACTTTATGAATGGCATGTTTAGCCTTTGAAGACCCCAAATGTTTGCAGGGACTTTGTGGAAGAATCCTACTAAAAGGTGTCTTTTATGGTAAAGAGACTCCAGTAAGAAACCATATTCAAAAGCGTAAAAGTTAACAAAAAAAGGTAACTAGCTGGTTTCGATGGATGGATTTCACATTGCCTGAGAAACTTCAGGACTGGTTTCATCTTAAGCAGAGGGTAAAAATGTAACCCTCGGTGATACTGAAACAGCCGTAAGCAATTTCATTTCCAAAGAGGGCTGGAGATCGCACCGTAAAATTAACAAATGCTGATGAAAACTGAAGTGAGCACAGAGCCTTTTCACTAATAAAACTGGAAAGAGTAAAAGTGACTGACGGCTATGACTGAAAAACGTATATTTAACTAAAACTGTTAGTAATAAAGCTTAGTGTGAAGTCAGAAAAGGTTATCGTTGTAATATGTGTACAATTGGAATTCGTTTTTCGTCTCTACTTCAACTCCAGAGGTAGTTTTGTATTAAATTAATGGCAATGAAATTCTACCTAAAGCAACTTCTACGTAAAGCAACTAATTGAAAATGTTAGTTGTTTTACCCACGAAAAGTCAGAGAAGGGAACTTTGTACCTTTCGATTGACTCCAAATTGCCTACAATAGCGGATAAATAGGTAATTTTTGCATGCAGTCGCCTGTATCCCATACCTTAACTGTACCTAGTACACACCAGTTGGCATTAAAATGTGTTTTGTAGCAGGAAGACTAGTTTTCTAATAAACTAGAATTTAGACAACCACTTCACTCTTCCTTTGCTGGAATTTCTGTGGTCTCTGGTTGTTATTATCCTAGACAACTTTTTATGATCGTTTCAATGCTTCAATGCCAAGCTTCCAGAGAAATCTTGGTTTCATTTGAGGTAGTGATATCAGCAGTTTACAGCAATTTTTGTCAAATGAAATTTTATCCATACGGAAAATAAAGGAATGATCGAGAAAGCTCACCGCTTTTTGTGACTGGGTATCTAAAATATTTAAAGGCCATACACAAATTCGTTTTGTCAACATAGAGGAGATTATGATAGTGGAATATTACTTTTATTATGATTATGATAGTGGAATATATGACAATTATTTTAAATTGCTTTAGTTTGAGATCTGGTAATTGCTACTATCTCATTTTGAGCTGTTTTATTTCCAGCTGGATACTCAACAACAAATAACGTCAAGCGATTGACAAGTTTATTAGAGTCAGAACTCAGATAAACTACACAGCTATCTTTCTCTGATTTCTTTAGTTCATCTCAAAATGGTTTCACTAACGACCACTTTTTGCCTTTGCTAGAATTTGGATTTTTGCCTNATTATGATAGTGGAATATTACTTTTATTATGATTATGATAGTGGAATATATGACAATTATTTTAAATTGCTTTAGTTTGAGATCTTGTAATTGCTACTATCTCATTTTGAGCTGTTTTATTTCCAGCTGGATACTCAACAACAAATAACGTCAAGCGATTGACAAGTTTATTAGAGTCAGAACTCAGATAAACTACACAGCTATCTTTCTCTGATTTCTTTAGTTCATCTCAAAATGGTTTCACTAACGACCACTTTTTGCCTTTGCTAGAATTTGGATTTTTGCCTCGTGAATTATAATTCTGAAAGAGTGCATCAGTGTCAGTGTCATAAAGAATTTGTGTGTAATTAACCATATTACCATGATCTTAATCGACAGGCTCCTTTTTAGTCAATAGAGACCACAATCCGCTTGTTTCATGATATCGATAATTTGAGATTATTATGTCATCACCTTTATTTCTACCGTTTCATTACCAATCCAAAACTAATCATCTTTTTTATATATACTGAGCATGGTTACAGACTCCTTCGTTTTACTTGACGCTTTTGGCAAATTATCAGCACTCACTGGTCCAAAATCTTTCGAGGTGTAGATATCATACCAAAGTCTTCGCTGGTTGAAATGACCCGTTCACCCCAATCCCTTCATTCAGATTTTCCAGCTTACTTCTAATGGTTGATAAACCCCTTCCAATCTCTTCAGCAACAGTAATATTCGATTGAATAATAGATTTAAATAATCTGATGTTTTTCGGTTTTTGCCAAATCATCGACTTTTTATTTAGATGTCGTTCCTGGATATTCTTTCTGCTCTTAAGGTATTCTTTTATAATCTCGTCTCTTGGATAAATCCTTAATGTTAATAAACGACATGTTTTTCTAGACGTCAGAAATTATATTCAACACTCGATGGCTCAACGCTGAACGCTTAAAAATATATAGAAAAGGGTGCTTGATGCATTAAATGTTGACATTCGTAAAACTGCGTTCAGTAGGTACGTAAAACATATCAAAGTTACTTCTACACCTACCTTCGTATTTCCTACTTGATAAATTGATAGTAGCAAATCCGCATTTCTCTTTCCAGCATGCTTTACAAAAGCAGCTGAAAGTTTCCAGAAACATACTTGCTGATGCATGATCATTGTGTATATGACTGAGGTTTTTGTCATCTTGTGAAAACAGTACAATGAAGTTGAAGTTTTCTCTAACAGTCCCCGTGGGTAATAGAAAGTAATTTTGACTGATGTAGGAACTATCCCATGAACTGTATCTGCTTCCAGTATAACATGCCTCTGCTTTTCTCTGTTTTTTCAAAATTCACTCATCGAATATCATCAATTTTTTATATGTTTTATATAACTCACTCAGGTCCGGTATATCGCTGCAGTCTAAAAAAATTCGGTTTGGTTTTAAAATTTTCATTAGACTTTCCTACTTCATCTATAGCTTCAATTACATCAACTTTGCTTTTATGGAAGAGGTCTTTTTCTCAGATGTTGGCGATCTGTTCCTTTGACAAACCATTTTGAAATCCTGCTCCAAGTATCTGGTGCTGTCGTTGAAACAAGTTTTTTTCAAAAACAAACAACCAGTTGTAATCTACGGTAACCATTTGAGTTGAAGAAGCAGATTGAGCAGCAGTGTCGTTTCTCCGGATCCTGATTTACCAATAAAACAAACCTCGAATACTCCTTGGAAAAAGAACATCGTTATTTCTTTTGAGTGAATCTGAAGTCCACACATAACACGACTCTATCATTTTTATTGCATATTAAATAAATGTATTGTCTCAGGTGTAAAAGTCAGACTGAAAGTGAAAATCGATTTCATGTTTTTAGTGAAACTCATAGATCAATGGTTCATGGTAACTGCTCTATATGTGACTCCAAAAAAGTCACGTTTGGTGGTAAACTTGATATTTATACTTTAATTGGGAAGTTTCCAAGATCTGAAGGTGGTTTCACATTTGGAAAATATATAATCATATAACCCTTTAAATAGTCAACTAGATTTTGATAAACAAATTGCAAAAATCAGTTTCATGTTCTACCCTATAACAAAGTAGATGCTGTAGCCACTCAACACGACGTTGCTTATGCCATGTGTAAGGACAAATGAACCGTATGCAAAAACAATGCCGATCATGAAATGGTAAAAAGTTTGAATGAATTCCTTTATAAAGATATTCCCAAGTGGGGTTTGTTTGCTAGAGCTCTCATTGACACAAAACAAAAATATGGATTGGGTGTGAAATATAAGTACGTATCATAGCACAAGTAGATGCAACACCCACTATAATAGGTACAGCTGAAGTAGCAACTGTAGAAGCCAGTAAACAAGTGCTGACTCCACCAAGTATTACTGCTGTTACTGTCGCTCCACTATCTACATCATCCAATACATTTACCGCTCGTTGATATTTTTTAGCAAGAGTTGTTCGAGTGTTTATTTCATTTAAACGCTCATCATTTAATTGCACAATTTGCTGTGCCCTAAAATTAGGTGTTAAATCTAACGTGGGTTACAGGTTACCTTCTGGATACTTATCAACTTTCTCTGACACTTTTATATGCATGAGGTTTTATTCTTGGCTGTACAGTGTTTTCAGATGCCAATTGGGCTTTTTACCCGACGTGACAATCATTTTTTTATGGTCTTTTTCTTCTCCAGGAAAGGTCACTGTTAACTTTATCAATAATATCCCACTTGATTTTCTCTTTGCGTTTAGGAGGTGTTCCAAACTTTCGTTTCGTTATCACCAATTTTAAGAGCTGAGGCATGAACAAACCTAAAATTCTCAATGTTATGTTTTAACTCATATTTCTAGTTGAAGTGAACTATACCTTCCCATATCAATTTCACAGGTGCTAAACTAATGCTTGTTGATGTTGATTGAATTTCTCCATCTGGCTGAATAATCACAACCCCAGGGTAGTCTTTAGGTCCTTTCCCACCTCTGTTTCTCTTGTCTCCTTTATGTCCTTTGTCTCCTTTATCTCTTCTGGTCCCTCCTGCCCTCTTTTACCTTGAGATCCAATCAACCCTTCTGGAATTATTGGAGATGTAAGAAAAATCTTGTTGNCCAAACTTTCGTTTCGTTATCACCAATTTTAAGAGCTGACGCATGAACAAACCTAAAATTCTCAATGTTATGTTTTAACTCATATTTCTAGTTGAAGTGAACTATACCTTCCCATATCAATTTCACAGGTGCTAAACTGATGCTTGTTGATGTTGATTGAATTTCTCCATCTGGCTGAATAATCACAACCCCAGGGTAGTCTTTAGGTCCTTTCCCACTTCTGTCTCTCTTGTCTCCTTTATGTCCTTTGTCTCCTTTATCTCTTCTAGTCCCTCCTGCCCTCTTTTACCTTGAGATCCAATCAACCCTTCTGGATCCATTGCAGATGTAAAAAAAATCTTGTTGAGTTCTATTTCAATGTGCTCTTTGTTTCAAACACTTTTACGGTCTTGAAACCTGGTCCTGACGTGCAGTCTTCAGTAAATAGGCTTCTGGTGTTTTAGCTGAATTCACAAAATAGTTTCACTTTGGTATTGGAACATTTGTAGTCGTTGTTACGAGGTCAAACCAAACTCTTCCTAATGGTTCAATGCTCACTGTTCTTATGCCATTGCTCATGGCAATTATTTCTAACTTCAGTTTCAACGTTATGGAACTGTGAATCTTGAGTTTCTCTCAGACAGGCTAACAATAAAAAGGGGGATTTTTTTATGCTGTCTCTCTATGCTGAGCAAGTTTGAGTATCCTTTTGGGAAATTGAAAATGTGCTGAATTCAAGTTAGTTCTTCCTCAACATTTTGATATTGTCTGGGGGTGAGGGGCCTTTAGTGAAAGGATCAATCGTTTTACTAGATGTTAAATCTTCTCAAACTGGTTTGAATTTGGACTCAGTTATTATACATAGAAGATTGGTTGCAAGGCTAATAATGCACTTGATCAATTTTAAAAATTAATTCCTCTAATTTTTCAAGGCATTTCATAGAGCCTGGCATGATGGCTTGCGTCACAAGCTTGCTAGATATTGTAATTCTCTTAAAAAATCGTAAAACGAGTGTCACACTGGAAGGAATTACATCTGATAAGTATTTCTCAAGCTTTCCTCAAGGTTTTGTTCTTGGTGTAGCTTCCTTCCTTCTTTACGTCAAAATTATCATCAATCTTCCAAGTAACTTGATTTACTTCATTAACAACTGTGTTAATGACTCTGCCATAAATACAATCATTGACCACAAGGAAGCTCAGTAGAAACAAGTCAGATTTACAGCACATTTTTGAGGTATGCTTACTTANCTAATTTTTCAAGGCATTTCATAGAGCCTGGCATGATGGCTTGCGTCACAAGCTTGCTAGATATTGTAATTCTCTTAAAAAATCGTAAAACGAGTGTCACACTGGAAGGAATTACATCTGATAAGTATTTCTCAAGCTTTCCTCAAGGTTTTGTTCTTGGTGTAGCTTCCTTCCTTCTTTACGTCAAAATTATCATCAATCTTCCAAGTAACTTGATTTACTTCATTAACAACTGTGTTAATGACTCTGCCATAAATACAATCATTGACCACAAGGAAGCTCAGTAGAAACAAGTCAGATTTACAGCACATTTTTGAGGTATGCTTACTTAGGAGGATGCGTGGTTTGTCATTTTCTTGAGGTCTTTCCTGGGATCGTTTATACTCACTCAATTGGTAGATCTGCTTATAAAGACATTGGTTCTTTCTATCGCACTAGAGAATAACTTAGACCTCAAGCCATTTTGTATTTTCATAAATCTACCACCTGTCAATGCTTGGAGTATTGCTGCCACATCGGAAGAAGTACATCCTCATCTAATCTTGATGTTCTTCATCGAATTTAGAGACTTGTTTGTAACTTATATAGGTATATAGATGCAGGTCTCGTCGATGACGTGTGGTTGCTCTTAGTTTTTCCTGTGGCCATTACCATTGGAAATGTTGTCATGAGCTTTCCGCACTAGAGCAAGCTCAGTTCCACCTCATGCGATTCGTTTCTTTCAACATCTTCATCCTCATTCAGTTTTTGCTTCTCATTGAAACTCTTTCTATGAATGTGGTTTTTTTCATCCAAAGGCTAGATTGTGGAACTTTGACTCTCAATCCATTCTTCCATCATATAATTGGAATGTTTTCAAGCGTAAGGGCTTGAACTTTCTCTGTCTTGTTTCACCGTTCAATACATTTAGTAGCTTTCTAGCTTGTATCATTCTTCACCATAAAAAAATAAAAAGTCATATCGGCAGTACCAAGGTAAAGATGAATGTGATTTTAAGAATAAACAAAAGCTCTACGAGTCAAGTGATTGTTCGTCAGTCCTTTTATCCTGCAAGACGTCCCGTATAATCTGTTAAAAAAGCATTAATAGAAAATGGGAGATTCCAACTTGTCACTTGATGCTTGGTGTGGTAAGTGCATTAACAAAAAGATTTTTTAATATATGGTTTATTAAATCATTTCTTTAATTAATTAACTTAGATAAACAATACAACGTGCAGAAGAGTCCTATGTTCCTGCTTTGCTAAGACAATATTAGAATATAATCAAAAATTAAAATTTGCAAATATTATTTAATTTTTACTTTGACGACAGGAAAATGCCAATGAAGTGGAAGAATAGGCACCCACATTAAAAGCAAGATGCCAGTTGAATGAGCAAAAAAAACCCCACTGCTTACTGACTTACAAAGCACGTACATTTGGTCTGCGAGACAAAAAACTCCAGTAAACTATATGGTACATTACGTCAGAGCCTGGGTACAAGTTTGCTGCTAGTTCTTTGGAAATGTCCTGAAAAATCGCACCTCTACAACAAATGGGTAGCAGATGACTTAGTGTTCCTACTGCGGGGAAAAGGAAATGAAAATCAGTATCAGGGCTGCTGCTAACTTTTAGTAATAAATGAAAGCAAACCCATTCTTTTCAAATAGATGATGTATCGAAATGTTATAGAAATGTAAAGTTTTTACAATTTATTTTGAGGTTACTTCTTCTATATTTTATACAACCTTGGTTTCATACAGCAAGAGGAAAACCCTCCAATAAATTACAAAACATTTTGAATTCATTTTATTTTTTATATAGCTTCTGAAATAAACATTTATTTTTATTAGAACAGAAAAATAGATGCTTTATAATGCTACTTTCATCAAAATTTTAGAAACGTAAAAACAACTGTTGCAGTTTTCAACATCTTTTAACGGCTTTGAGCACAGAAATGCACAATAGCTTTTTTTACTGACATATTGTATTCTAGCAGATTGACGTCTTGAAAACTATCCAATTTACCATTTTGAGAGAAGTTTCCAAAGGTAGGGGGATTTTAATTGATCAATCCAGCAAAGGAGCAATTGATATCTTCAGGTGTAACCTCTAACTATTCATTAAGTAGGTCCAGATGTTTAACAGCTCACGCGGCTTCACCAGCGAGCGTTGACAAAGTCAAGTCAAAGCTCATGTTGAGTCAAGTGACTTGAGGTAAAGATATGTGTACATCTAACAGTTGGTGAAATACTTTAGATTTTACTGTTGATGCTAAAACAAAATTACAAATTCTGAAATATACTTAAATAAATGCCTTTTTTTATCAAGTAATTATTATCAAAACTGGGAAAAACAGAAAAAAGTCATTACAACACCAACAGTGTCTCGAATATAGAAATCTGTGATCCAGATTCAGATATTTTACCTTTGCTCCACGAAGCTATTAGATTCTGGTAGGATTGTTTTGAATGTCATTTTGAAATTAGTGTTAGAATCTAAACATTTAGGCAACACATATTTCAAAGCTGCTGTAAAGTTTACCAAGCCAGGGAACACGGCTTGGTTATCAAAATTACTATTTTCAACGTGGTCTCTTAATGTCAACTTAAATACACTATAAATTTTATGCAATCAAGCATTCTGCTTAAGATAAAGTGTGGCACAGATGTGCTTAATAGACAATCTGTAGAAGGACAGTGGACAGTGAGTCCCCCTTGCCACCGATAACGTAAGGTCTTGGTTTGGACAAGCATGATTAACCCTCTAGTTTCTGTTGCCAGGGAACAGTAAGGACGTCATTAGCACCCTATTGAATGTCTTATCTTAGCAATGGAACCCTCGTGGATCAATGATTGGTGAAATGAAAGAGGGTCTTTGATGTTGTTAACAATTAAGCACTGTCACTATGAAGTACAGTGCTGTGGAAGGCAACGAGAAACCAGCATACTATTACTTCCCTCGTAAGAAGTCATGATAATGATAATGATAATGATAATGAATGTAATGAAAGATCTGAATAAAAGCCAGGCAATGGAGAACACAAACTCAGACCCTAACTGAATAATTTCAGAGTGCAAGTATGACGGCTTGCAATACAAAATCATTTAGTATACTTTAGTACAGCAGCTGTGGTATTTGTATTGGCTTCAGAGGAAATTTGGTGATGTATTTGCCAATAATAATTATAATATTGTAACAAAAGGATCTTTACAAGAGAGTTCTACTCAACAAGATTATGTTGGTAGGAAAATAATTACAGAAATATAAATTAAATTCAGATTTAATGTTCAATTTTTGTAATTACTCTAAAAAGGAATCCTTTTGTAAAAATTCCCCGAAGATTGGAATATGGTACTTATATCACTATTTTCGAATATTGGCACAATACATCAATCCCCAGAGACTAGTAAATGACGCATCTAGCTACACAATTCCTATAATAATGGTATTTTGAAAGCATCGAAAAGACCCCACACTTACTTGGTGAAACCCATTATATCCCTGAATCAAATATATAGTTTTAAAAGTTGAAATTTTTGTTATAAGGTGTGAATCAATTCCTTCATCAAAGTCAGGCATTTTGTGTAAAGCACAAAATGCCACGTTGTTAAGAGCCCAATGGCAGAATTACGAGCAATAAAATGAAGCATATGTAAGAATTCCAAGTTTCTGATTGGCCTTTAATATCGGAGGAGTCCATAACAAACAAATAAGGTAGGCTTAAAATATGTTTCTTTCAGTATGTAACAGAGGTTTTTTGTAACATTAACTCGGCAGATATACTTGTACTGACAATATTACTTTTAACTACTTTCTGACCTAAAATAAGGTACATTAATAAATAACACTATTTCTAGGTCTTTTAAATTTAGTGAGGAGTTATTGCTTTACTTTATCTTTGTACTTTATTACTTCGTCATAACTGTCGGTGCCAATAACACAAGCTACAGTTAGGAATCAACAACAATTCAAGGAAACATGTTTTCTTGACGAGCGTGAAAATATATATTGTAACAAACGAGGGTCCCCCCGACTCGGCTACCGTGAGACTGGGGGTAAAAACATAAACAAACATGGTAGCCCTAGTTGCGTACGCATAATAAACAACACGAAATGTAAATGCATTGGCTTGACTGCCTTCAGCCTTTTGTAAAGGCAATATACACACAGTCAATTGACTTTTTAAGAAAGTTCAATCACTTTTAACTCAAATCATTGTCTTCAAGGTACGTAGGGAGCTTTCTTCTAAGTAATGGACGATACGGGTGAACAACGGAATCGTCTGTAGTTATAGGAGGTGGTTGAGAACTCAGGTAGTATCGCAATTGGTTGAGATGGCGTTGGCGGTGTGTCCATTTAGGTGTCGGTGGGATGACCGGTTCTGGCGATAGGAGATTCAACATTGTCAGACTCTGAGTCACTTTCTTGTATCTGAATTGGGTATCGTCGGGTAGATGAGAGGTTATATGAAGAGAAGTCACCAGGTACGAGGCAGAAATCTTCCAATTTGACTTGGTTAACGGTGTTGCAAAGTTGAGTGTCAGTGAACTTTCGGACGTTGCAGTGAGAGGGAGTGACAGAGACGACAAGGTAGCGTGGACGAGCGGCATGTTTGTTGAAGTCATAGTGTAAATAAACGAGATCACCAGTGTGGATTGTTGGAGTAGATCGTTTTGGTTTCCCATTGGCTTTGGACTTCTCGCTTGATGTGTGATTTTGATGTTTCATTGTTGACTGGGAGGCAGTCAGTTTCTGATCAGATATGTCGATCTTTGTGTGGCTGAATTGATTTCGTTGTGTTAACATCTCAAGTGCAGATAATCCGCGAGAACGAATACGTGAATTAAGACGGCTAGTGGCAATGGAAAGAGATGTTTGATCAATTGGAGACCCCAAAGGATCCTGCTTTAACAGTTCGAGTTCTTGTACGGTTTTCTCAGCAACAGGGTTTTTGTTCTTGTTTTTAGGGGAACCAATGTCAATAACAATACTGTACTTTGCAAGAACATAATCAGACTTGAGGGCTTGGAATCCAGGGGCTAAATCAACACGAATTGCTGTTTGGAGGCCATCCGGGGATCGAAGTCGTGAACGACGTAACATATTCACGGAGCACAAACATGAACTGTCTGTTCCTACGGAGTACGTCGGAAGCAAATTGAAAAGCTACGGTTGAAGGTGACGCAGAAGTGGACTGAGGTTCCGCAACATGATGGACGGTTTTCAACGACGCGCAGAGATGACATGATGATGACATTCCTCAACGAGTTGATCCATGTCAAGGGCGAAGAAATGACGGACTTGTTTCATTTGGTGAGGGGAG
Source organism: Morbakka virulenta (assembly GCA_003991215.1). Taxonomy (NCBI): domain Eukaryota; kingdom Metazoa; phylum Cnidaria; class Cubozoa; order Carybdeida; family Carukiidae; genus Morbakka; species Morbakka virulenta. The sequence goes on along the minus strand of RDPX01000131.1, from coordinate 502,450 downwards.
GGATGGTCTAGACGAACATGGAGTGAAGCAAGTAGTCCAGGAAAGGTATTTCGTGGAACAACAATGCGTTCGATGGTAGGTGCAAAGGGTTCTTCTTGTCGAACAACTAGTAAACCGTCTTTGACAATGGTAGCTGACTGTAGATAACGTTTGACGTCTCGTATGTTGGTGTCCTTCTTGGAGGGGCGCGTTTCTTGTGTTAAGTGAACATGGGTACGGCGTAAATCAGAATCTTCGCTTTGGGCAGATCGCCAAGTAGATCTGGTGGTGAAGGGTAGTTTGATGGTACCAGCGATGATGTCTTTGACAGTGACGCCTCTAACTAGTGATTGTTCTATTTCGGCCACATATTGGCATACTTGACAGGATTCATCGAGGCATGGGTCTGCATTTCGACATGTGAAATCGGAAGGTGTATTAGCAACTCCACTAAGGTGACGTATTGATGTCTGATATCGGCTAGCAGCAGACATGAATGTGGTGAGTGTTGAACTGGTTGAGAATGAACCCCTTGAAAGTTTCTGATGGGCTTGAACGCATGGCTTGCTGTCAGTTAGTACGCAAGGCTTGAGGTTTGATTGTACAATTTAAGGACTGAAGTGTTTTGTCGACCCTTCGATGCATAGGGTTTCTAGTTCGCACGGAAGACAGTCAATCTGACTCTTCGCATTGAAGAATCCGGATAAACGAGGTTTGCTATCATCTCGGGTAATGTAGAGTGTTGCACCCAAACCTTGAGCTTTGACGGCACCGTCAGTGGCAATCCAAAGTTGATCTTCCGGACGAGGTAGATGAATTGTCTTTGGGTCGGCTAATGCTTGCTTTGCCTTGTCGTAGTTCGATAAGAGGGCATCATCCCAAGAGATGGAGTCTCCTGAAGTTCGGCCAGCTACAGACTCTTCTAAGGGAGATAGTAGGCTGGAGCACCTGGGTATAATGCGTGAGAGTACCTTGAAAGCACCAATAAAGGAACAGAGGTCCTTTGCTGTCTTTCGAAGGCTGCAAGTCGATAGCGCTGTTAATCTGTGGGGTGTTTCAGTGAGAGTTCCTTGTTGCCAGTTCCACCCGAGGACAGACGTGGACTTCGGAGCAATGACGGTTTTCGAAGCTGACAAGCGTAACGATGATTTAGCGAGGGCTGACAGGACGCTTTCCCCATTGGTTAAAAGTTCCTCTGGGGTTTCACCACCACAGTACAGGTAATCTGCGATTTTAATGACATAACCTTGAACGATAAGGTCACCAAGTACAGCACACATAAGTTCTTCTAGGGCGGTTTCCGACCCTGGGATTTCCATAGCACTTCTTGTGTAGACACTGATACCGCGGAAATGTGCAGCTACTCCGCAGTACTTTAATGAGGATTCTTCTAACGGGAATATAAAGAAAGCGCTGGTAAGGTCAGTTTCTATTAAATACTTCCAATGTCCAACTTTACGAAGAGTAGAATCAACATCCGGTATAAGGGACGGTTGTGGCTTGGAGTATGTTCCGATCTCAGTGAAAGAGGTGACTAAGCAATGGCCACCAGAAGGCTTCTTCACAAGGAAGGATGGATTCAAGTACTCAACAACAACACCTAATTCTTCAGGAAGTTTGAAAACCCCGAGGACTTCAAGGCGATCAAATTCAGTTTGCAGTTCTTCGAGTTTGTTACGAGAATACTGTGGTAAACGTCCTTTTTTCTGGTGTGGTTCAGGCTCATATTTACGGTGGTTTTCAATGGACTGACTGCACCGTTGTAACCAGGGAAGGCTGGATCGAACTTTGAAGCAAACGTTTGGTGAAGTTTATGGAATTTTTTAAGTACAGTCTCTGATAATATTTGATCAGGGTCAGTTTGAACGGCTTTGAAGTGTAAAGTTGACTTTTGGTTTCGAGAGGAGGTGCATGGGTCACGATGAGGGCTGGGGTCGGTAGGTGCTAGAGGAACATAAGCAGGGGCAACTTGGACAATGTGTTGGCGTTTCCTGATGCTGATTGGTTGTGACGTGTTATTGGGAATACGAAACTTTCCACCGATAGTCCCAAAAATGTCTAGAGTTGGCCAGGATTCTGTGGGCGACTGGATGTGGGGTTCCAAGGCGACTTCAGAGCAAGCAGATGGTGATAAAGGAGACGGAAGTTCAATAAATTCACCAGGCCAGACTGTGGTACAGGGGCTCTCAAAGTGGTGGTTGTAAAACGTACTTGGGGAGAGCTTTTGGGCGGTAAGTCGTAACGAATAATGTTCCCATTAGCAAGGATAATTTGTTGCTTGGAAGGTCGAAGTGTAATGTTATTTACTTCCATGAAGGGTATTCCCCCTAGGATATCAACATCTAAATTTTCTACGACAAGAGCTTCAAGATGAAATGTTTCACTGTCACGAGACAAAGTTAAACGTGCTTCTCCTTTTACGTGTAGGGGGTACTGTCCGTCAGCTTGAAGCGCATGTTGGTTGCTTTTCGAGAATTTGGCGTTCAACTTGATGGCGACCGATTCACGAATCATATTAGTCTCTGCTCCTGAATCGAGGATGACTGTAACAGGTACATGATGGTTGTAGGCATTCATGAGCGGGGACTGACCGACTTTGTCACGTTGAACCGTTGATGTTGGAGATTCGACTTTGACAGTACGGTTGGCAGGTGGGGGATCTTCTGGTACAGGGGTTATTTCTTCGCTGTCCTCTAGCTTGAGGTCGTCTAGAGCGGCAAGAAGTCTTGTTCTCGTGATGTAGCGACGATTTGACTCTGGGAGAAACGAACATGTTTGATGATCTGTTGAGCGACGACCCGCTTGCTTACAGAGTAGACATACCGGTCTGTTGGAACGTTTGTCCTTCGAGTTGTATGAAGGTGGTTGGCGGTGACCTCTTGTGTTAGGAGTGATTGTAAAAGTCCGCCTGACTCTGGCATCGTTGGCGTTGTTTATTTCGTCAAGAAAGGCGTCGAGAGCCTGTCAAATCTCGGGTTTGATGAGATGGTGTCAATTCTTCCTCCTCAGCCGGTTGGTCATTATGGTGGGTAATTCCTCCGGCAGGGGTGAGCAGATTGTCTTCGACAAAGGCCATGAGGCGTTGGAATAGGCCTTCAGGGCGTTCTCCATGTTCAAGTTTGATGTCGGCTTAGTCGAGGAAATGGGCTACACTAGACTAAAATCCATAGTGCGCACGTATAACTTGCCAAATGGATTCAATGGTGGTTGAGTTCTTAACAATAGTGTTCCTTGAAATTACTGGACAATAGTTCGCAATCTGTCCCAGCATTAATTCCAAGTTTTTGGGCAGTAGTTTTTCGGGCTGCTCCTGCAACAGTTTCTGGGTCATTGGTGAACCCTCGGTTAGGAGCTGTCCTGCTTTTCTTGTCCCAGGTAAAACCACTTACAAGGAATGGAGCAAAGGAAGGATCCAATGAAACTACATACTTTAAGTTCTCTTTCCAGTCCTCAAAGCTGTTCACAGTTTCTACTTTCGTCAAGGACCATTGTTTGGGTGCTCTGTGTGTAGCCATTTTCTTGTTGTTGTTGTTGTAGGGACAAATCTGTAATATCTGCCTGATCCCCCCAAAATATGTATGGAAATGTCAGCAGGAACTTCGTTGGATGTGACGAGAGTAAGATCGAACCTGTCACCACGCCAATAGCACAAGCTGCATTTAGGAATCAACTAGAATTCAAGGAGACATGTTTTCTTGACGATCGTGAAAATATATATTGTAACAAACGAGGGTCCCCCCGACTCGGCTACCGTGAGACTGGGGTTAAAAACATAAACAAATATGGTAGTCCTAGTGGCGTACGCATAATAAACAACACGAAATGTAAATGCAGTGGCGCAGTAATTTTCCTTTGCTTTAGCAGGCTCCTCTGATTACAATTATTTGGATTCATCATATATAATTTTTAGCTTTCAGGTCCTTTTTTATTCTATTCAGTTTGAGCTAGGGGTGTTCCTTTGTGCATCATAGAGAGGTTCTCAGCAAGATAATTCATTGTAAATGGTTTAGTACTTAGTAACTGGAGATCTTGAGAGTGCCAACCCCCAAAACTTAAACCCTTCATTTTTCTTCTCTACAAGTCTTTAAATGATTAATTTTCGATTTCTTACTTCTCTACATCTCTTTACTTTACTGTTAAATACTGTGATTGGAGGGATAATATGAAGGAAAGAGAAAAAAGATCAAACCATTATAAATAGATTTTTTTTT
>RDPX01000131.1:453819-498199 GCA_003991215.1 Morbakka virulenta | reverse complement strand
GAGACAGGTTAGGAGCTGTCCTGCTTTTCTTGTCCCAGGTAAAACCACTTACAAGGAATGGAGCAAAGGAAGGATCCAATGAAACTACATACTTTAAGTTCTCTTTCCAGTCCTCAAAGCTGTTCACAGTTTCTACTTTCGTCAAGGACCATTGTTTGGGTGCTCTGTGTGTAGCCATTTTCTTCTTGTTGTTGTTGTAGGGACAAATCTGTAATATCTGCCCAATCCCCCCAAAATATGTATGGAAATGTCAGCAGGAACTTCGTTGGATGTGACGAGAGTAAGATCGAACCTGTCACCACGCCAATAGCACAAGCTGCATTTAGGAATCAACTAGAATTCAAGGAGACATGTTTTCTTGACGATCGTGAAAATATATATTGTAACAAACGAGGGTCCCCCCGACTCGGCTACCGTGAGACTGGGGTTAAAAACATAAACAAATATGGTAGTCCTAGTGGCGTACGCATAATAAACAACACGAAATGTAAATGCAGTGGCGCAGTAATTTTCCTTTGCTTTAGCAGGCTCCTCTGATTACAATTATTTGGATTCATCATATATAATTTTTAGCTTTCAGGTCCTTTTTTATTCTATTCAGTTTGAGCTAGGGGTGTTCCTTTGTGCATCATAGAGAGGTTCTCAGCAAGATAATTCATTGTAAATGGTTTGGTACTTAGTAACTGGAGATCTTGAGAGTGCCAACCCCCAAAACTTAACCCCTTCATTTTTCTTCTCTACAAGTCTTTAAATGATTAATTTTCGATTTCTTACTTCTCTACATCTCTTTACTTTACTGTTAAATACTGTGATTGGAGGGATAATATGAAGGAAAGAGAAAAAAGATCAAACCATTATAAATAGATTTTTTTTTAATCTTTCCTCCTTTTTTCGTCTCTTTCTATTACTGTTAGATACTGTGATTGAAGTAAGATTAATATAAAGGGAAAAGAAAAAAGATCAAACCATTGTTAATATATATTTTTTAATCTTTCCTCCTTTTCTTGTCTCTTTCTACAACAAGTTTCTTCAAGATGTTCTTGGTAGCAAACTTTCGAGCATCATTTCGCTTCTCAACTGAATTCAACATCAAACAACGACAATTCAAATTGTTTTGTTCGAAGTTGATGCCGCCAGTAGAGTTACCATGTATTCTTTATTCTATTCAAAATAAAGATTCTGGCTAGTAAATATGATTCTTTGTACAAATAAACTGCTGGTTTTGCTTTCACAAGAAGAGTCGCAATTTGAAAAGTTCAGGGGTCAGACTTTTAATCTGGAGAAAAAGCACCAAAGCCTATATTCATGATTAACACAAAATTGAAAAAATTTGAAATTTTTTAATAAAGAAATCATGAAAGTTATAGTAATTGAGAATTTGGAATGAGAGATGGACTAAACAACTGAAGTTGATTAGATCACTACCGTACATATCAAGAGCTTGATGCATCTCGTAAGTTCAACACCTTAACACCAATGGATGTTGGACTCGATTGACTGAAAAAACTTTGAACTTAAATTTCAAGTCGTTTCGTGGAATGTAACTCCTCAAAGTACCTTTTGGGAATAATTTACGTAGCAGTCTGTTGTAATCCACAGCTTTCAAGGATAATGAAATTTCATTATTTTTATTTTAAATTAACTGGGTCAGTAAACACTTGTGGATACAAAAATTATAGTCTTCCCCTGAGACCTTAATCCAGAGGTTTGGTCAGAAGGAAGCAAATGTAAGTGATGATTGAACTATCCGTTTTCATAAACACTTCCGATACAACTTCAATTCGTTCCTTTTATAATTAATTTTTAAACTATTTTCACGAGTTGGAGAATATTAGCGGTCTCTTAACATTTGTGCTTGCAGATTGTTTTGAAAAGTACCCTGTTATTTGTCTTTACTGGTGAACCACAACATAGAGGAAGACAGTTTAGGTTTATTGAACCTTCCTAAAAAAATTTAAGGGGCATTGAAGGTCGTGAAAGATATTGTACAAATCGGGTGTTAATCCAATTGGGTTCAATATCTAGGCCTGTTACGTCATTATTAGGTACTGCTTCAGCTTTATTTACAAAAAAAATGGATCTGGGTTACGTTTATCGAAGCGTAGTATTTAATACTGGAATGCCACACTTTTGTAAGGTGAACAAAGTTTTTCCACTTCTCGTGCTGGTACTTTGAATTTTTTACTCATTACACTAGCTTTTAATGATTTTGCTCTTCTTAAACAAGCCATTCTTTTCCTGTTGACAAACTAAATTAAACTGCCACATTAAATTTTATAAGTCCTGAAATAGTTACTATTGATTGAACTAATTACTATTGGCTATCATTCTTTAAATATTGACTTTGTAACAATTTAACTTGTAACTAATGCAGTTGTTATAAAGTCACAACTGAGATATTTGTTCCATTCACCAACTGGCTTTGAACCTTGCAATCTATCCATCTCAGTAATATTTGTTTTCTCCAGTTATTCCTCATGTTTTCTCCAACCTTGTCTTATTAAATGGTGCTCGGAAAAAAAACAATCCGAAAAAAAAACAATTTTCGTCATCTCAGTGTGTGTAGCCTGCTCCGTCGGCGTGCACATCATGTGAAGCCAGTTGACAGCTCATCGCTTCAACTAGCATTATGTTGGCACCTTTAAAGTGACTTACGCAATCGCTGTAAACTGTCAGCTCGGCGTGTCATTTAAAGGGGGTCGTGGACAGTTGAGATCATAACATTCTTGTGCTTTGCATGTGCAACATGGAAAATTTGAAAAGCAACAAAAAGCTTACTTACGAAGAGTATTTGTACACTAAGAGTTCTTCCAGCAAAAACCGGATCAGCTGGAGGTGCACTAATCGAGCTGCACTCCACTGCAATGCTTCTTTATCGACAAATCATGAACATGGTGATCATAGATTAAACATCGGACATTGTCATCTTCCAGTAGACGGAGAAGTGGACTACACAGTGGTTCGCAATAACATGCGAGAGCAAGCGAAAACCTCGCATTCACGACCGGCGCAAATTTGCATTGAACAACTTGCAGCAGCAACACCTGCAGCACAGCGTTTGGCGCCAGTTCAAGATAATATTAAACGCTCGCTGAGGTATCGTCGTGCTCCACCAGAGCCACAGGAACTGAAGGACTTGGTTGTGCATGACGACTGGAAAACAATCGAAGAAACGGGAGAAAATTTTCTGCTGCAGCTGATGGCAATAGATTTGTTGCTTTTGCAACAGATCAGGGGCTTCGGCAACTTGCTGCTGCAACATGCATCTACATGGATGGAAACTTCGCGATGGCTCCCAGGGTATTTTCGCAAGTTTACGTAATTCTTGTGGATTTTGCAGATACAGCAATATCTTGTGTATACGCCTTTCTGCCAAACAAGACGCGGCGCACATACGAAGGGTTGTTTCAGGCGATCCAGGATGCATTGGAGGAACGGAACCTTTAATTGCAACAGAATATCACCATTGTGACGGACTTTGAAGAGGGAGTCCGTCGCGCCATTGTTGCAGTCTTCGGCCTGGACAAGCGATGCCGAGGCTGTTTTTACCACGTCACTCAGGCCACCTGGAGGAAAATACAGCACCTTATCCTTACAGACACCTACAAAACGGACATAGATTTCCGAAAATTCTGCGGGATGATGGATGGATTAGCCTTTCTTCCTTCAGCTGATGTGAAAGCCGGATTTAGACACCTCGAACGTAACAAGCATGAAGATGCGGATGATTTGTTATCGTACTTCGAGACAACATATGTGATTGGGTCGTACCAACGGGCACCAAATCCAGATGGTGCAGAAGGTGCAGATTTGCGTATGCGTCACATACCCCCGAAGTTCCCGCCAGGAAGTTGGAATGTACACGATGCCACGTCAAATGGAGACGCAAGAACCAACAACATTTGCGAAGGATGGAACAATAAATTTTTCAACCTCGTGGGCCATCAGCACCCGACGGTCCACAAAGCAGTGCATTGGTTCCAGATGGAACATAGTGCTTGATTGAACAAGATAGTGTGGGCACCCGCCCGAAAAAGAGACAAAAGAAAGTGACTATTGAATACCAAACCCGCCTGCAGAACCTTTGCAATGATTACACTGAAGGTCGCAAAAATTTAGATGATTTTTTGAGAGGTGTTGGCCATAACATTACTTTGTTTAGAGATGCCAATTTAAAAAAATTTGGGTTTTTTCCGATTGTTTTTTTTCCGATTGTTTTTTTTTCCGATTGTTTTTTTTCCAATTGGTTTTTTTCCTACATTCTATTAAATACCTTGTTGACCTTAAGGGTGAATAGTCTGCTGGAATCAACTTTGACACATTCCAATCACATGCACTGGACTTCTTCGATGTAGGTCTACAATAACTTAGTTATGAAGAGTTAGGCTTCTATATCAAATACCTAAAAATAAAAAATTCATTTTCTTCCTTATCTGAAAACAAATTTCTTTGCAATAAATGCTTGGTTCACCTAATATATATAAAAATTCACCATTAATGAATACAGATAATAGATTTCTTGAGAAATAGGCAACTTGGGGCAGAAGTGAGCATGAAAACACACCCAAATCTTTTTGTTCAATGGTCCGTTTTTTCTCCTCAGACCTGTTCTTAAGGATATTTCTACAAAAACAGAAGTTACAATTATTTATGACGGCTCGACAAAATCATCAAAAGCCAATATATCTTTAAACGATTCTTAGTACCAAGGCCTGCCTTTTATTAACTTGGTACGTATATTGCTTCTTATGTGTATCTAAAATTTTTGAATTGCAGGGAGGTCCTGAAGAAAGGGGATGTTGCCTGTTGCGAGTTCTCACAGCTTGCATTTCTGCACCACTCAACAATCCAAAAGCTCTGCTTGATATTGTTAGAATACACAATAAGCTTGTCAAAATGGGGTTTCTGTGGTTTCTTTTGAATATTGCCATTGACGCAAATAATATTACCAAATTGCAATTTGTAATGTCATTTATTTACTTTAATTTAAATAATAGTCCAACTCAACTGCGCATTCTTTTGTTCGCATTCTTAACACTAATGAGTTTAAAAACAAGTTAATCTAAGTACTCGGAAACAAACATGATACCAGACTAATGGTATGTGGTTATGATATGAAATTTCAATTTAAGAGAAACAACAAAAGATTACCATACCTATTCAATCAATTTAAAATGCTCGCTTTTTGCCCTTTGCTTTACACTTTTTGTCCAACACAACAGCTGAAAATCAAAACATATATTCTGACTTACACTCTAAATTTAACTAGATGACATGCTCTTCCTGCTCAGGTGTTATTCCCAGACACTTCAACCTTACTGCCAGAGAATAACTGTATCGCCTCTTTACGTCATATTATTGTTAGGAGGCTGGAATAGTCCTATCATTGGACATTCCAGAGGACGAACTTTTTTAAGGTCATTTCCATGTTAGCCCGAAAAGTTTGCCGTCTTAGAAACTAGAAATATAGAGGACACATTAAGAAATAACTCATCGAGTAAAGCACAACATTGCCACACTATCAATTTTTCAAAACTTTTATCAAACTTTTCTTTAATCTCAGAACTATGGTGATAATAAGCATAATCAAATAATATATTTTGAAAAAGCAAGGGCCATAATTTATCACTTGCTGGAGACTGACAGAATTTGGCAATAATCCACAGCCGACTGTCAATAAGGGAATGCTAGTGAAAGATGAAGAAATTAAATAGGCACATATTAAAAAATGCTTTTTAAATGTATAGTATTGCATTGATGTCCTTAAATAAACGACAGGAGATTTAGCGATTTCAATGTAACAAATGCCAGCACAGAAAATATCCTTTCATTTTAATGCTACATTAACGGACACAGAAACCTTTGAGACTTTGGAACATCATTTTTTTTCTACAAAAAAAATTCACTTTCCGACTTTAGTAAAAATACAGTAAAAATCTCAATACCATCGACCCCATGATGAACTAAGAAAGTTTTATTTGAAATTGAGTAGCCAGCAACCTTAATTAAGTAGTAATACTTTACTCAGTACAGTTGATCTTTACCACTCCCAACATTTTTCACAATAATAGAACGAATTTCTCGTTCTTGGATGCAGTAATCACATGAAAAATAGTGAAGGAGAACGCCACGAGAAAGCAACAGATTTTATGAATTGAGATTAGTTTCGTTTTGTGATGTTTTTGTCTACTGCATATGTCTTAACATTAGTTTTCAATATACTAGTTTAAATAATCTGTTCAAAACTTTATTCAACAAGAGCATTAAAGTGTAAAAATGCATTGGGCATTACAGAACAGGGAAAAGGGAACATTTGTAGTATCTATCAAAATCTTAATTTATGGGTATCATCACTTAAAAGGTAAACTGTTATATATGCTTATAACCGTTGAAGTATATATATAGAAGTATATATTGTATCTGTAACTGGACTAGTTTACTTTATTATTTTTTTTTTAGATATTAAATGAGAAATGATACTTTTCAGATAAGGATGCAGTTGTACTATTTATTGCTCAACGTAAAGACTTTTCTTTGAAAAGCCATCACTAATTGTTCTCGATGAGCATTTTTCATTACTATATGTCATAACATTTTTGAAGTAAACAGGATAACACAAGTTATGCTGCTCTACTCATCCATCCAAGAAACATCTTCTTCCCAAACGGCCAAAAGGGATCTTTATACTTTATTACTTTTGGTAATGTATATATTGTCTCGAAAGGCCACCTAGAAGCGATATGGCTTTCCTAGGAATCCAGTGTGATCATAAATTTGTTTTGACCACATTTTCTACATTCAGTTACATTTTATGCACATCCTCTTTCTCATTCTATGCCACAATTTGTTTTGCTTTAGAGCAGTCAAATACCTATAAGTTTATTGTACTTATTGCAGAAACACCTGGAAGAGTAAATCAATACCAGAATGAAAAAATTGCCTTTTGTGTTGTATTTTCAGCCAAAAATATGTTTTGCCATACTATGTTTTGGAAAAATGAGATGAAATATGTTTAAATAGTGAAGTAATTGATAAATTCTCTTGTTCTTTTGAAGGTGATATCCCTTATTTTCGTGAGATGAAAAAAGAAATGGTGTTAAAATAATTTAAAGATAGACAATAAAATATAAAGGATATATAAGCCGTCTACACTTTATCCCTCTACAGTTTCAACGTGTAATCTCGTGACATAAAAAGCAGATCTCTCAGCTGGAAATATTCAATTACCGTCCCGTCTAAAATTGCTATATTCAAGGAAACTAAGTTTAAGAACTCTTGTGTAATCAAAAAGGTTATCCCATATTACGATCTGGGAGTGAAAAGATCTGGATAAAGCCAAATCGTTTCGGATTCCCAACCAGCTCATTGAGCTAAGAATAATATCTTCTTGGTCATGTCATAATAGCTGCATCTACTACGATAGATACAGTTTTGAAGGATCCTGGACCGAGGGCCAATGGCGATGTTTTCTGGAGTTGGTTGATATGCATTTCATTAAAGCAACAATTGGGTCTTCACAACACTAGATAAAATCAGTTAATCACAACATCACACCGAAATCACATCCCAGATTTTAAATCATTGCTTTACTGCTCTTTGTCTGTACGACAGAGGTTTTCATACGATATACTGCAATGTTGACCTCCTATCGTCAAAGAAGCTAGGCAAAAACAACTGCTTTTGTCTGACTGAAGTGGTAACTTTAAATTGATTCATAGACAGTTTGGTGTTTGAGGGTTCCCTGACTATAGTAACAAGTGCTTTGCATAAGTTGGAACAAGCAGATCTTGTCAATTCTCAGCTAAGTTAATGAGTTATATATCTAAATATTGCAACTAAAATAACATTCATTTTTTGTCAAAAGATTTCTCGTTAAAACTTGACTGGACCAAGACACAAGAGTAAGGAAATTAAAATGTTAATATGGGAATGACAGCTGGAATTAATTAGTCCCTAAATAAATTGTTTTATTAACTTTCTTTCTGCCAGTAAGCAAGTTCTACTCAATGATGTATTTTAAGCATAAGTTGATATTGTAAATAAAGAGGATTGAAGAAAGCCCTTCATTTTTTATGACTGGCTGTCTAAAACAATTAAAAGTCATTTCATCAATCAACAATAAACAATTGAAGACCTTATTTCATCTAAAAAAGAGACCTTACCTGCCACAAATTTAAGAATGGTTGTTTGTAAGTTAAAGTGGCGGTGTTATGCCATGTACTTAGGCCTACATCCTTAAAGTAGATTGATAGAGTAAAGCAGGAAGTGCCTAATGTTTGGAAAAAACCTTGGGTTAATTCAGAAATTCTGCTTTAATGTGCTAAAGTATTTGCTGCTAAAGTCCACATGTGGTGAGAATTTCGAAATCAAACAGTTCATAGCTCCCAGAGCTAGATATGCCTTTCACGTAAGAGCTTTTGAGACAATTTATATTCAACTTCCTCTTCTCTTTTGTAAACAAAAAAGTCGTTTATGATGTTCAGTTGTTTCAGACGCCAGTCACAAAAAATAACTTGATTCGTCGATCCTTTCTTTATTTTCTGTATTTATAAAACCAATTTCATTTGTAATTTTTCAGTCTTTTCCAATCGAGTTTCAACAAAAAAAAGCATTAACCAAAATAAACATAATTCTAATTGCGATATTCAAATTTTTTACCACGAACCGTTTATCTCAATTTGAAATCCTTCCATTTTGAATGGAGGAACAGATTGGATGTAATACTTCCAGCCAGCGACATAACAAGGCTCAAACGGGAAGCTCCTTTCACGTTAAACTCAAAATCTGCCACTTCACTATTGCTCAGTGACTGTTGGAGAAATAAAAACAGAAGAATATTGTAAAATGGTCAAGAGTGATGTTGAAACTTTTCAGTTTCCGGTGTTACATTTAAATTAGTATTAAGCAGTCATCAAGCAGAATGAAAAAAATGCTAGGTAAGTCTAAAGGTTTAAAATTATCATTGGAAAAATACTAGCCGGACCGATCATAAGGGAAAGAGTGTTGTCAGGCAGACATGACTTTGCTATTGAGTTGTTTTTTTAGAAATAGCCATGTTATAGAAATTTTGATTTTTCTCTCTTTGTAGACATTTTAACTTTTATTTAAACCATTTTGGTACTGAGTCATTTTTAAAGTGATTTTTTATGTAGACAATAAGAAATGTAGGGAATCAAATCCTTTATTTTTCACTCTTTCAGCTATATTTTCACTAGATTTACTACGATATATCTTTTAAAGAATACCATCATTGCTCAATGAACATGGATACTCAGAATACGTTGGTATTTCAAGGTTGCATGGCCTGTACAAAACAAAGCAATTTTTAGCTGGCAATACAAAAAAAATTTCTGACAAAGATACTTTGAATATAAAAGCAGAATTTTCATATTCAAATTATGTTTGTGAAGTCGAGAGACCAACAATTCAGTAAATATTTTCGTGTATTTCACACATCATCAGACCAATATGTAACATATAAAGAATACAACAACTCAGTTATATGTTTGTTATTATGTTTGTTTGCGGAAATTGCTTTTTGTCAAACTTTTTCCAAAATGTTTCTTTTTTTCTGTTAGCATTTCAAAGAATAGTAAGGAAGTTCGATTCTTTCGAAAAAAAATTCCACAAAATTGTTGGAAGACAATAGTATCAATAAAATCTGACGCTATATTTAGCAAAAATGGAGCGGAACTGATAAAAATAATCTATTTTTACTAATTTACCTGGCTTTAATTGAAACCAGTACTTACGAGTGTTTGAATAAAAGGTTGTATATTATCACGTAGTAAGTTGAAAATTGCAATTCACAAATCCTGTGGTTCTCATCTACTATTTTGGTTGAAAACCATGTAATGAATTTAATTATTTGTATATCCTATAATTATTTTATTTCTGAATGCATAAATATGTTGTTGTCGGTTTGCTTTATCAATCAAACTCGTGCAGTTTTCTTGTTTAAGGCATAACGATGTTTTGACTTGAGGTATCACTCACAATAGCGAGACTACTATAGCCATTGAGTATTACTATTTTCTTCCTTGGTGTTTGCTGCTGCATGAAATTTGTAAATTACAAATGAAGGACACATATTCCTCTGGCTTACAGGACAGGTGACTAATTTATGTTAGCAACCCCCTGCTTAGATTGGTCTGCTCCTGGTTTAATTCAATTTTCATTAGCATTGAATTACTTACTTGAAAACAACGAATGGAAAAATACAACCCAACTAGTATATCTTGTCAATAATAGCAGCCTTTAGAAATAAAAGTGAATCTACACCCTCAAAGTATCAAAATATACAGGTGCCCAAAAAGGTTCCATGAAAGAAAAGCACGTGTGATCATCATCTTTACAAACAAATATAATGGAAAAACTATCCAAATTCCAAAAATTAAACTAGAATCAACCAAAAGGAGTTTTTACTATAACGGTACGAAATGTTTTAATGAACTTCCACTAAATGTGAGAAGCTCCGCCAATGTTCACGAATTTTTAAGTTTCTTTGAAAAGTGATCTTACTTTAGTTTTATCATGCTTTTATATTGTTTTTAGCTTATAAATGCTAATAGATTTTATTCCCCTCTCATGGTCGTTTACCATCCAGGGATATATGATTGTATGAAGGCATTAATATCCTCCTTTGATATATTCCTGGATTAAAAAAACAGGACCCAGTGGAAGAACAGAACTTGTATACACTGTATATATTTGTATATATCATTTTTTCAACTGGCTATCCTCTAAATAAATATTCGTAGTAATAAAAATAATAATAATAATAATAATAATAATAAATAGTGTAAAAACTATAAAGAACTCTAGATATTTGTACTAATTTTACAGCTTACTAATATTGGCTTACTATTGTTATCTAACATAACATGAAGACATACTGTATCATCAAGTATAAACAAGTAATACTGGCCCCTTGTGTTGGCAAAGAGAACCAGAGCTGAGGATGATTGCAAAAACGGAGGGGGGGAGGGAGTCCACATTAATTAAAGTAACAACACTAATAAGAGAAGGCATCCAAATTCATTTAATATGGAAGTAAAACTATTCAAAATTGTTATGTTCAAGTTATCTACCTTCCCAAACTTCATTAATTTTACAAACGTATTGCAGGTAACATCTGCGCAATACTTCCTCAATATACACTATAATTTCAGATATATTCAATATTTTTGCATAGTGTTGCCACCCTTCACATCCACTGACCCTACCAAGTATTTCATTTTCAAAGATGATCATATCAACCGTAAGGATTTTCCAACTGGACCACTTCAATATTTCACAGAAAACAGTTGACCTTTTACTTCCAGGAAAATGCTAATTCAAGGTCAACTTAAAAGAAATAGTGCTTGGGTAGGTACTACTGTAATTCCAGAAAAATTAGCAGCAAGAACAAAATAAACAGATGGTTGACAGCAATAAGATTAATAGAAAAAAGAGTGAAGGAAGTATAATTAAAATATAAACAAAAGACTGAAAACAAACCTTACACATAATGTACTGTTTGGAACAGAGGAAGCTAATGAAGCCTCGACAAATGGATTTGTTGATAGAAAAATGGATTCTCGACCAGCTGTGGTGACTTACAGGATGAAATAGAATATAGACTAGACTATCAATAATAAACATTTTTGAAATTGTTTGATTTGCTTGTAAAAAGAGGTGCAGATGTTGCCAGGTTTCGTCGCCTTAGTGTATCTAGATCAAAGCTAATAATCAAAAGTAGTAAAATATTATACCCTGCTGGAAGTGCTATATTTTGGTAAAGAAGAATGTGATTTAATCAAAGAACATTCCACTGACCAAGCTACTACTACTGAAAATATGTTACAAAAAGAAAGATGCAATTGGCAGATGTCGTAGAAAGTGAGAGAAGTCGATCAGCATAATACATCTGAAATCAAATGACTGCTGCAATATAGTTCTTGAGTTGTAGAATTGGTAGTGACCAACAAGGCACTATGACAAGTGCCAACGATTTTTTTTGGGGGGGGGGGTAAGTCATTAGAAAATTTCCTTTTTCGCTACAACAATTTTAGAATTTGGTGGTGATTTAAATGATCTGCTGCAGCCAAAAGATTGCACCATCGAGACATCAAGAGATTTCTGTCCCAAAATGAAATATATAAATGAAATGATTCCAGTCTAATAAAGTGTGTTTCTAATTTAACATCATTTTTCATTACTTTGCCTCACAATCCAAAATCCCAGCTGCTACAACCTGGGGAAAAGATAAAGTCAAAAATATTTTAATGATGGTCCATTTCCTAATTTTTCCAGTGTGTACAATTGCTTAAACATAACACTGCAAAGAAAAAAAGTATGAAAAGAACAAAAATTAAAGTGCAATTAAGAGATAAAGGAACATTGTAAGTCTTTTGCAAAATATTGAACTTTTATTTTCTGAAAAAAACAGGAAAAAAGGGATGAACAATATCAGAAATAATATTTTCAAAAAATAACATAAGAAATTAGGCTTTAAATAATGCTATCACCATAATAAGAACGTTTTGAACTTTAGTTCACAAGTAATTGAAATGAATTTATCAATAAACTGTAAGGTGCCTTAAGATTTGGACCAAGGAAAGACCTTTGTGGGTGCCATTGGTGAATAGGCAGGACAGGAAAGAAACTTTCACAGATAAAATGCAGAGGAAAAGGGTGAAGCTTACACGCTAAACAAATAACCTACAATTTCGGGTAAATATCTCCATTTAGGCACTGTTATATGTTCCCTAGTACATTTAATGACCAAACAATGGCATCTAAAATGTAGTAGGCAATAAGGATCAACAAAACTAAACCGGATGTAATTGTTGTCTACTTAATAAAAAGTAAAAAACAATTTCTTTTTTACCAATGTTCAAATTTTATTGCAATTGAAACTTCCAATAAAGTAGCAAAACAGGTAAATTATGTGCAACATTGCTAATCATCTACTTTTTTTCATATATTCTTCGCCTTCGAGCGAGCTTGAAAGTGATACAACTGCCCTTGATTCTATCAAAGAATTCACCAAAGGATGCCATTTGGTAGCAAAATTGGGTCCATTTTTATAACTTTTCCTCTTGTACTCATCACAATCAGCTTCAAAATGAGAATTAAAGAAACTATTTTTCCATTCTGATTTCAAATGAAAAGAAAAGAAATTGAAAAATGTCCCTGATGGCTGAGATTGACTGAAGAAAAAATGAGGAGATAACACCAGTACTGTTTTCTGTAACTGCAGAATAAAATCCACTAAAATATCCTTTTCTCCCCGTAATCAATGAGGGGCTAATTTAACTATCAAATCCAACTAATAACAGACGATTTTGAGATATTAATACTACCAGATTAGTGATAATGTGAACAAATGCAAAAATCCTAAAGAAAGCTATGGTACTAACTGATTTACTTCGCCTGGAGCAGGTGGACATGATCAAAATTTCAAAAAATTATCAACCATAATGGAACAGTCTTCTTAAACCTCTCCTCAGATTAAGTGCTGAACAGTGCAGATTAAGAACCGTACAGAATAAGCTTCAATAAAATTTACGAAGTGATGTTAAGCATACCTTTAATTTCCCTAAACATTATCATATTACGTTCTTCCATCGTCTCTAGAGATAGCTTGTTTTAACTCTTATTTGTATCTCCCATAACATTCATTTTAATGAAAAAAGCACAACTTAAATGTTGCTATTAAATGTTGCTGAAGAGCTCTACTTCAGCCATTTCCTTTATCGTCATTATTATCATCGTCGACACATTTCTTGCAACTCATTGCCTGAATCCAACAACTTGGCTCCAAATTCTTCTCCTAATATTCATGTATAGTTCACTTGCACAGAACGTTTCATGATTTGTGTTCCTTAACAACGGAAAAGATTAAAATCACTGCCTTTCCTCCTATAGAAAGTTTAAACAAATTAACAAAAACCATTAGACCTTCCAACCGGCAGTGAGGTTCTGTCCAGGGTTCTATTTCTAAAGACAAAACCTTTCACAAGGTTCTTCAATACCTGTTTAGATAGCGGTCCACCATAAAATTATGGTTTCCAATAGTCTTTATCCTAATTGATCTTCCTTCTTTCAATGCATATGCCTCACCGACATATGGCAAAATAGATGGGATATATGTTTAATACATTTAAAATACCGATTATTTTTTCAATTAACGGTCAAATTTTCTTTAACAAACCTGTATCCAAATTTTCCTAATTCACTTTCCCCTTCACTTTTGTTACAAGAGAAGGCTGGAAGGCCCAAAGACCACCTCCAACAAGTTAAAATGTGTGCACTTTTTCCAAAGTAACGACTTACGTGTAATATTTTATCCTTTAATAGCATTCATAATTTTTTGTTTTCTTTCCTTTTGGCTGGGTTAGAGAATCACGCTTTTTTGGAATCACAAGCTAATACAAAAATTGTTTTCGTATTTTTTGTTAATAGTATTTTTATTCTAAAATAATTTCTCGGAAGCTATTTCTACATAGGAAATGACTATTAAATATAACAAAACGATTAAATATAGATATCATATTATAAAATTAAATAAAATGCAAAAAAATTGAAGTCACAGACCTCAAATCAGGCTGCAGAATACCAGGAAAGTTAATGTATTGCAATGACGAGCGGGTATCCAGAAAGAGGCATCTATACACTGATGGTACCAGTCAAAAACCAAAATTTAAATTTATACTATTAGCAAGTGCAGCAAATATAATTAAGTTTATTTAAGAAGAGACAAATACGTTTATTGTTACCATTTAATACAAAATCTTTTGGTGCTGATAACTGTATATATAGTAGGGAGCAAAGAGTGAAAAGACTACACTTTCCATCGCTGCAAGGCTCTTTCGTGGTATTTGTCACTCTTCTGGTTACGTACATCTCCTGAAGAGTGAATATCACCAAACAGGCTTGTCGAAATGGAAAGTGTAGTCGTTTGACTCTTTCCGCCTTATATTATAAAAACGCTCTTCGTTCATGTATTAAGCACTACAGACTGGAAAACCAAATTATAGACCCTATATATATGTATGTATGAATGTATGTATCCATCTATCTATCTATCTATCTATCTATCTATCTATCAATAAAAGCCTTCAGTTTATTAAGTCTGCAAGTTTTCACTTTCTGTCAAACTAACGTTTTTCTTTGTCTTCCTTGTCCTAATTCGATCAAAAAAGCAATGCAATTAATTTACCTGACAAGAAGACACCAATGATTAATTAATGTGGCTCTAATATTTTTGGTCATGCGAAATCTGAGATGTAAAACCTTACCTGTACAGTTTTGTTTTTAGATTTTTAAATTTGAAGAAAGTAAATATAAGTTTAAATAAATCTACTTAAAACATTGATATTGACNGTATTTTTATTCTAAAATAATTTCTCGGAAGCTATTTCTACATAGGAAATGACTATTAAATATAACAAAACGATTAAATATAGATATCATATTATAAAATTAAATAAAATGCAAAAAAATTGAAGTCACAGACCTCAAATCAGGCTGCAGAATACCAGGAAAGTTAATGTATTGCAATGACGAGCGGGTATCCAGAAAGAGGCATCTATACACTGATGGTACCAGTCAAAAACCAAAATTTAAATTTATACTATTAGCAAGTGCAGCAAATATAATTAAGTTTATTTAAGAAGAGACAAATACGTTTATTGTTACCATTTAATACAAAATCTTTTGGTGCTGATAACTGTATATATAGTAGGGAGCAAAGAGTGAAAAGACTACACTTTCCATCGCTGCAAGGCTCTTTCGTGGTATTTGTCACTCTTCTGGTTACGTACATCTCCTGAAGAGTGAATATCACCAAACAGGCTTGTCGAAATGGAAAGTGTAGTCGTTTGACTCTTTCCGCCTTATATTATAAAAACGCTCTTCGTTCATGTATTAAGCACTACAGACTGGAAAACCAAATTATAGACCCTATATATATGTATGTATGAATGTATGTATCCATCTATCTATCTATCTATCTATCTATCTATCTATCAATAAAAGCCTTCAGTTTATTAAGTCTGCAAGTTTTCACTTTCTGTCAAACTAACGTTTTTCTTTGTCTTCCTTGTCCTAATTCGATCAAAAAAGCAATGCAATTAATTTACCTGACAAGAAGACACCAATGATTAATTAATGTGGCTCTAATATTTTTGGTCATGCGAAATCTGAGATGTAAAACCTTACCTGTACAGTTTTGTTTTTAGATTTTTAAATTTGAAGAAAGTAAATATAAGTTTAAATAAATCTACTTAAAACATTGATATTGACCAGCCGAGTAATACTGTGTAATTTCAAAAACGTACCAATAAACAAAGTAGTGACATACTTCAAAGTTGTGCTTATTCATACTAAGAGATGTTAAGAATCTCGTCTGCGACAAGTTTATATATATATATATATATATATATATATATATACATATATATATATATATATACATATATATATATACATACATACATATATATATACATATATATTTATACAGTGTGTTCCTGACGTTTTCAAAATACAATGCTAAAGTGATAACAAAGACAGTCCATTTGCATTTCTGTTGAAAATTATATATAGGATTTTTATATCTAACATCAGCACAAGTAGGTCGATTGTTAATTTGATTAACGGTTACTTTTACAATAGTTTATCACTGGTTTAAGTAATATAGTTAATTAAATAAGAAATATGTATTAAAAAGTCTTATTCAGGATAGAGTTCGTGATTTGGCCACACGGTCTTAAATAGAAAAGCTTCCGACTCCATTTGGAGATACAGATTATTCAGTATATCACTACCACCCTACTCAGCATGCAAACTGGCAAGTAGAGTTTATCCTTGTACTGCACGTTTCAATAACAATTCGGGTGCTTTGTAGTGAAGAGGAACCGCATATTTTTGCAGCAAAGGAAAGCTATGTTCCCGATCTCTGTCTGTTGGCGAAGATCAAACTCCAAAACAATACTGGTTTTAAGTAGTGAACTTGTTTGTTGATTGAAAATCGTGAGAATTATCACTTAATTGAAATGACTGCATGCTGAGACGCAGTGGCATATATAAATGGTAGGAGTGGATGAAATATGTTTTAGGGACAAGAAGCACAGTATTCTTAGCTTTTGCAATAAATCATTAATTTTGAAAAGACAAACATCTTAATCACTCAAGGAAGTTTATTTAATAAAGAGTCGTACGTATATTTTTGTAATAGGTCCGTGGTCGCTAGTATATTTGCCCATAAAAACATTCTGAATTTTCTATCTCTTTGTTAATTTTTGTATATGTTGGTTTGTTATTATAATTTCGTGTTTATTTGCGGTTTCTTGTTTTTATTGTTAGCTGCATTCTTAAGTAAGTTGATTGATGTTAAATTTTCCTTCACTTTTAGAAAAATAAAGTGAATTGAACGTAAGCTAAAAGTGATGAAACACTGGACAAAAAATTGAAATAAAAGATATGAAGTCAAAAGTTAATGGAAGATACAAGTTAGCAATGTACCTCAAAAACTGAAGGTAATCTTTCGAGTACTTGTGTTTTACATGTTATTAATGTGTTATATATACAAGTTGTGGATTGATAGTGTTCTACCTGTAACCTCATGCTTTCCTGAAAACAGATAAAATTGGGTAAAAAATTTCAAATTTGAAAGTGGCATGTTTTAATATACAGCAGTATGAAACAAAGGCACTAGTAAAGAAGAAAAGTTCTTATTGTAGAAGTACAGGCTTAGATAAATGAAGAATAGATATCGTAAAGAAAACGTATTGTGAGAAGAATTGCTGTTTATTGAAAAACAGGATTAACTGGCATTTATGTTTTCTTGAAGTCATAAATAAAAACAGATGGAGGATATTCTGATATTTTTTGTTGTTGTCGACGTTCTTGTTATTTTTTATTTTGGTTTTGTGTGCTTTAAGAATAAATGACGGGGTATCTACTATAATTTATAGAATGAAATTTCTATGTGATGAATTTAAAAAAATCGACAAGTGGTTAATAAACCCCAAAGTTGCCGGAAATAAAAAAATATGGTAACAAGTAGTGCTGTAATTTATACTTACAGAAGGCTTTTTCACACACATTTTATTTCTCTGTCTGGTAATTTACTATACATCATAATTCCTTTAGATGAAAGGTTAGATCACAAAATACATGGTCAGTTTTCTTATTGAAAATGAATCGTTTTGGTCTCATTTATTGGAAGCCTGGCTTTACATAGGTTTTTCACTATAATCTCTATTTTGACAGCTGATGTAGTAAAACCTGTGATCCAGCTAGCTCGTAGTGCTAGTAAAAACTAAGTAACCACCTTTCTATATTTTTTGCTCATTTTTATGCTGCTTGTCCTATTATTCCTGGTGCTAAGTAGGAGTGAAAATTTGAAGGCTGAATAAAAGTTGACATTTATACACTTAGACTCTTGATGCGAAATCACATTCAGTATTCAAAGTTTATGTGAAACATCCTTGAGATGCTTACGGACATATTCAAACTAGGATTGTTTTGCAATAAGTAAACATTACTTTTCATGTGAAGCAGTTTTGTCCTTGGTTGTCGTTCTATATTTAAAATGACATAGAGATAAATTTTTTAAGTTATCAATTCAAAAAAAATGTTCAGATGCAAAGTAATAATTACTTCATTGGTGTAATATTTCATTGTACCAGTTAGTAAAGGTTTCGCCCAAAGCACTCATTATTTCTCTTTTCTTTAATTGTTCAGTGCCAAAGAGCATTCTTGAAAGTTTATAAAGCTGATATTTTTTATGAGTGCAGACTGATATTAAGAAAATTGACGCATTAAGAAGGACAATACGATTCCCACAATTCACTATTGAAATAGCTTAGATACAAGAAGGAGCAATTACTGATTCACAACTACTACGCAAATAGACTATGTTACCATACATTCTTTTAAATGCCTCGTTGGTTAAGAATTTCTAATATGAGTAATAGGAATATTTTAATGTTTTTTCTTAATGTCCCAAATTTAAAGAAGGCTGATTGCTCTCCAAAATAGGTCCTTTTTATCTCGTTTTAAAGGACAGTGCTTGTCTGTTCACCACTATTCCTTAAAGCAAAATTTAAAATATTAAAGAATAGAATATTTTCTTCATCCATAAACCACAATAAAATATTTCATAGGTGACAGCATCACTTACTCATCTTATTACTCAAATACTTCATTGGGAACGCCTTTGTCAAACATTCACATTTTTGTCACACAGTTTTAATAAATCATTTTATCATCTAGGAATTAACTTGCTTAAAATGTCAGAGACAATTATCATGTCTACGGTTCAAGGCATTTATGGCTATCTCCCTATCAATCTTCCTTTAAAAAAACCCTTTTCTTTTCAAGATTAACTTTTACACAAAAATGAATTATTCTGTTTGAGAAAATTAATTTTCGAAAAACAAGAAAAAATGGTAATTCAAGTTAAAGATAGTCCATACCTCCTGTGAATATAACCAATGCCTTATTTGTCCTTTAATTTCTATAATTAATATACCAACTGTTAGGTACAAACATAATTTGAGATTTAAAAGGGAAATTATTCGAAAAAACACAGTGTACATTGAAATAAAATTGTATTGTGGTTCTTCTCCTTCCTGTCCTAAGATATGGATTATCAAAGAAACGTTTTACTAACAGACAGTATCAGAGTGAAATTTTAAGGCTGAAAAGTCTTTTTTCCAAAATTGTTAATACATCTTGCGTTATTTCAAGAACATGAAGTATTTAAAATTGTTGACGTTTTTAAGTATTTTGATAAGAACAAATATACTTCATTACTCTTAAATAGTGAAAATAATAATTTTTTGGATTTATTAATTTAACTTTACTTGTCAGGTAGTTTATGATATTGTATCATGTGATGAAATTAAATTTATGGCAAAAAACATAACTGGTTTTTGGTTAGGAACTTCAGAGAAAAACAACCAGAAGCTAAAGCAACGCTTTCTTCATTTTGTTTGGTAATCAGCAATGAATGGGCCTAAGAGGCGCGTTCAAAGGTTTTTAATTTTTTATTCTGACTAATCTTAAAGAACTCCGCTTTCTAAGGAAGGATAAATTCCTTTGATTTATGTTAATTGATTTGCCATCAGGAATAAAAATAGGCAACTTCCTGTTAATCATAGCTGATAAAACTGATCATGAAGTGTTAGATTCTTTAAACTTTCGAAATCAATGTATAGATTTAAAACATAATTACGATCAAATGACAATAAACTGAACCATCACGTCTGCTTCACTAAATAGTATTAATAATTTTAAACTCCCTCAAGCAACAGGGCAGTAGAAAAATTTAGTTTAAAATTGGAATGGTTCGTCTCTTTCAACCTTTGTACCAACACAACGTGATTTATCAATTTAATTAATTTCTCTTTACTTAACGAACTGAATTACCAGAACTGTAAATTTTACACACAACGGATCCCTTATAAAAAGAGTTAGTGTTGTAATGATATCCCAGAAATACAGATACCCCCACCCCACAAACAATCCTAGTTTATACATTTTTCGGTAATAGTTGATGATGTCGAAGTTGCGAACCCTGATAACATAGCAATATACCCCTTAATGCTTCACAAGCAAAGAAGACTATAATTGTTTTAAATA
The DNA here is from genome assembly GCA_003991215.1 of Morbakka virulenta. Lineage (NCBI taxonomy): Eukaryota > Metazoa > Cnidaria > Cubozoa > Carybdeida > Carukiidae > Morbakka > Morbakka virulenta. The sequence continues at coordinate 477,562 of RDPX01000131.1, read as the reverse complement.
ACGCATTACCATTTCACACATTCTTTTTTTCCGCTTTATTAACTTATTGATTTATTGCACCAGTCATGTTAATCATGCAACTGACACAGTATAATAAATAATGTAGCATGCATTTATTTGACGATATCCTTTTCCTGGTTTATATTTTCTGAGCAGCATCAAACTACCTTAAGTGACAAAAAGTTATTTATATACGAGTGTATGCATTACTTCATAAAATGATGTCACCACACAACAGTCACCATAACAATTTGATACCCTTGATGCCATAGTGGAAATCAGAAAACAGTTCATACAATAAAAGATTTCGGAGAAAATGAATGTATTCTGTCTTGCAATGTGCTGAAAATTTATTATAACCTTTCAAATTTGGCAGTAATTTTTTTTATTTAGGGGGTGACTAAATGCATAAGGGAACATAAACAATTTACATTTTCTTACTTTATAACATAAGCTAGTTTTTTTTACGAAAAAAAGTACCTCACGAAGATAATATGTATATCACTTTCTCTAATCAGGGGCTTTTTTCAATATCGTTTGGCACGCGGGTTCAAATACATTCAAGAGTCAATATCTTACTGGATATAGTATTAATTTACTAACACTTGTCTTCTGCTTCAGTTTGACAACATTAAATCTCATCTCAGTTAGGGGCTTACTTTTAAATATAGTTACCAAGGAAATTAATTAAATACCTACTATCACAACTAGATATTGCCAACGTAAGCTGTTAAAGCAGGTCTGAAACAATAAAGGTCAGCAGAAAATTACTGTACGTGCATATCGTTGTATATGGGGTCTTAAATAAGTCAATCATGCAGAGATCTGCAGCCCAGGAAGAATTTTAAATAACAGTGTTATGGAAAATAGTACCAAAAAAATTCTACAAACCCTTTGTTTTCCTTGCTCTAACAACAATCTGGTATGCAGATATATTGCAGTCGTTGTGTATTTTCCCCTTTTTTTCTGTCAATCGATGCACGATTTCTCAATTAGGCAAGTAGAAATAAACCGTTGGTGTTGACAACTGTTAACACAGGAAAGAGAAGACAGACACAAAGCCGGTAAAGACCTGGTGGGTTCAATACCAACTATTTTTATACAGTAATAAAAATTAACCTACAGTATTTCTAGCCAGAAAAGCTGCTCATTTTCTATCTTTCCTCCACTTGCCGGTAAGTTAAATCAAATAAATCATTGGATGTTCTTTTCTATTTGTTTGGGTTAATCTATGCAACATTTAATGGGGCCTTGTTACTTAATATAATATAATATAATATAATATAATATAATATAAAATAATATAATATAATATAATACAATATAATATAACATGATTTAAATATTATATTATATTATATTATATTATATTATATTATATTATATTATATTATATTATATTATATTATATTATATTATATTATATTATATTATATTATATTATATTATATTATATTATATTATATTATATTATATTATATTATATTATATTATATTATATTATGTTATATTATTTTATGTTATATTATATTATATTATATTATATTATATTATATTATATTATATTATATTATATTATATTATATTATATTATATTATGTTATATTATATTATATTATATTATATTATATTATATTATATTATATTATATTATATTATATTATATTATATTATATTATATTATATTATATTATATTATATTATATTATATTATATTATATTATATTATATTATGTTGTTTACAACCTTCTCTTAAGACCCTGTTTAAAACACAATTAATTTCAGTAGGATCTTATATCACAAATAAAAATGTAAGATAAGAACCATCTCCGCTACTATCTTTGGAACCTTGTTACAAAAATTCACTGAAAACATCCTAAACTTTTAACACTTGAAATATCGTCCATTTGATTACAGGGTAACTACGACTGAGCTTCAGCTGTTATGAAACTCCTCTCTGATCCCATTACTAAGATTCCAAGTACTTGACGTTATAACTTTCTACTGTAATTACCAATTACTGTCATAGTTGTACTTTTACCGGTGGATTTTGGAATTTGATTTGTTCCACTATAGTTGGGCATAAATGGCAGCTTTTGGTTGACACAACATGTCACTTTTTATAGCAGTCTAGTATTAATAGCTTCTTATGATGAATGCAGTTTTGAAATAGGAAATAAAATCTCTTTGGTTCTAGTTATTAATGCCAAAGCGCACAGTAGCTGCAAGTTGACAAAAACATCGTTTTTTATTCCTTTTTGGTTCACTTGCCTCTTCTTCCACTGATTTTGTACAGGCTATGTCTTACAAAAAAGCTGAAAAAAGGAATGCTAAAATTGTTTTACTTGTGCGGCAGCCATTTCGAGGCTATGGCGTAAACCACACGTGTCACAAGAATCAGGTGTCACCAAGAAATTGTCTCTCACTTTTTTGTAATCAGATAAGAAATATAGTGGTACGAGGAGGTCGGTTGGTTTATAGCATGTTTGTGTAAGATATTTGTATATTCTTCCCGACTCCACGAAATTTATCGAAGGATACCAGTTTTCACTAATTCTCAATCGAATTCTGTCCAAGTGTGGATACTCTTATATTGTCATACTAAAAGTATACAATATATTGGGGTAGTAGTTCTAATACAAAGATTAAGCTGTTGTGGTGGTTTTCAAATAATTTAATAATAAGAGTAAGCTAATTCTGAGATTACTGAAGTAGACAGAGGGTGAAATGTCCTATCCGTAAATGTGAAAGATTTATAAATAAATACATAAAAATAAATATATAATAAATATATAATAATATATAATGAATATTTAATACTGTATGTAAAGATAAATATGAAAGATCAGATGCTTAGAAAAAAGGCAATTTTAATATCTTTAAATTAATTCTGGAAAAAATCGCATTGGAAACGTCTGATAAAAAACATTTTGGTCAAGTACTTTGCAATGAAATGGCTACAGTTTCCAAATAACTCGTAATTGTGAAATGCCAAATTAGGATACAATATAAAACAAAGATTAGATTCTTCCAATGATACAATATTGTGTTTCTTATATATTTCATGAATAGTGTGTTAAGTATATTCTGTTCTAATAAACCAAGTCTTAAAAAATATTCATAATTTATGCTTTGCCAAAAAGAAACAGGAAAATATATTTTGTCTGTGTTTCTACCCAAGTACATTTTTTTAAAGGGAATGTTCAAATGCCAATTATTTTAGTATTTGTTACTAAGGACTACATTTAACATGTAAAATAAACAATGACTTTATATGAAGAAAAAGCATTGAAGTAACTTGATATAGATCGCAAACAATTGTGTATACATTCAAGTAGCTCAACCAAGATATTGCTTTCCTAATAGATAATTTGTTGAAAGGCGGAATAAAGTATCTTTCACTGAGAAATACTGTATGCAAAACTTTGGTCTGAAGTGAAGGTTTGACCATATTTTAAGTAGATAGGCGTGGATTAACAAGATGCTAGCTAACAGTCTTGGTAATAGGGCGGTATTTGTATGACAATAACATTGCATGCAAAGGTGCTTAATATGTTTCTATTAGTAGTAATTTATTCTTATCACATTAAAATAGTAGAAGACCAGGGCCAAGGACGTCGTACTACCCTCTTTGGACTACAGAATCATAGAAAAAAGTTATATTCAGTAATGATTTCTATTTAAAATAAGGAATACTTTACCCTTTTGCCATTTATAGATATCTAGAAACGCTGGCTTATTGGTTGGGAATATTCATGCATAAGCTAAAAAGCAGTCCTGAAGGTTTTAGTCAACAAGTGGAGGCTACAATCTGTGATCTTTCTCATGTTTGGCAGCATCCTGTGTATTTTGAAATAAGAGTCTGAATTTTATTTCTGGGTCTCTTTTATCTATGCTATATTTAGTTCCAGGATAACTTTACAGTTTGCGTATCTGCTCTTTTTGAGTCGTTTGTCGGTAGCCTAACAGTTTTAAATGAAGTAATGAAAATCCAATGTAAAAAATCGGCGATACCGAGTCCGTATACTTTGATTTGACTTTGAATAAGTATCAATTGGCAAAATATTTTAGAATGATTGGCAAAAATTCCTTCTCTTTGCCTGCATAAGCTCATATTTCACTACACTTTCTATCATTAAATTTCCTCTGTTAATGCAAACATTTGGTAATTTAAATAAAAAATAAAAAATTTGTACTTAATATTTATCTTTTTTTACTTTTTACATTCTTTATATTTAAAGTAAATATTTACTACAAGGCATAATATTATTGCAAATATTTAATATAAGGCATAATATTATTGTAAATATTTAATACAAGGCATAATAAAACTGACTCAAACGCTCCGACGGGCAATAGCCATTGACTCGTTTTCTTTACTTCCCTTTCACAAAATAACCTTTGGCATGGATGGTTCTTATCAGGTTGTTATCGTAGTTGAAAATGGTATGTATTTGCCAAGTACTAGCAATTTTCATTATGACGTCAGGTCATAAGATATAAACACACAATAGGAAAGGCTCTTAATCACCAATTATGATCTGTCAGACTTAACTGTATTATTGCGATCTGGTCTGGGCAAATTTGATGATTCTTTCTTTTAACACAGGGTTTGACTATGTTTGTAAAAAGGCCATATCGAGTTCAAGTACTGTTTCTGTCATTTCATAGAGATATGAGGTCACGTGGCCTTAAGCACACGTAGTAATATCCTTTTGTAACTGTGTGCATGTTAAACTTTATATCCATAATACCAGCCTAGTTTTGGTTAAATTTCTTTTCATGTATGCAATCTTGAAAAAATAGGGAAAAAAGCAGCTGTTAAATCATTGTGGTGTGCATCGGGTGATACACTGTTTCCTAATATTTTCATCACATTCATAGTTGTGATGTATATACACGCTCTCTATTTCATTTTATATAACCGATAATTTTTTAATGATTTAATTGATTCATGGTGTGCTTTCCCAATATGATTTACGAGCTTGCAGCTTTTCCAGATCAGTATTTGGCCATTGAAAAGTGGTTCGCCCACGTAATGCCGAAATAGTTTCGTAAGGTTGGGAGACAGATTGGGCTATCAGTCAGTTTTTTAGAGGCTTGGACCCATGGAATAAGCATATCTATTTTGGAAACATCATTTTTATACATGTACATCAATCTACACATGTATAATTTGATGTTCAAAATGCCAACTGCACAATCAGGATTACATGACTGTTTAAAATATCCAAAACACACATCTACACCATTTATTTGTAGCAGTAAAGTCAGTTGGGATTTCCTTCAGTTTGAGATTATCTGTTCTATTTATATGCACGTGCAAAATCATAAGATTGTTGAGTCCAGCTTGAGTCACTGTACTCCGCAAATAATGCTTTACTAAATACAGGACTGGCAGTGCCTTTTTACTTGTGGCATTTGTATTAGAAATCACCAGTACTATCCTGACGAGAGTCATTACTTCGGAACAGATCGATCGAATCACAGGTTTAAGTTAATGAAGATAGTCAAATATATCCGATAGACTAACTGATGCACCTTTTCGCTTCCTATTGTATGTTCTCTGAATTTTTAACAATCCTTGTGATTGGACTTTTATAGAATTCTGTTACAAATGTTTAATCCTTACTGTAATTCTCGGAATTTGTGAACACTTTCTTGATGAGGTCCTCAACATTTCTTAGTGCTTTATATCTAGGCTGCTCGAACCGTTTCTTAATAGAGTTTATTACGAAGTCCAAGCCCTCAAAGTATTTTTTTGTACAAATCATTTACAGTTTAAAAAAGAAAATAATCTTCATCCTCCTGCTTAAATCGCTTCAGCATTTTACGTCTTCTTTATATAAATGACCGTTCATTTACATAATCGTAGAAATCACTTAGCATTTTACCACTTCTCAAATTTGATCAAGTTTTAAATTTCAACTCGGTATTGGTTTGACTCTTTGATGCTGACACCCCTTCTCGTTGTATCCCTTTGTTTAAATTGTTTCTCTGCCTCACTGTACAAACATGACATCAAACAAAAAAGTTAAAGTTTTCATCTGTGATTTAGCTACCTTTATTCTGGCTCTGATGTCTAAACAACACAGTTCCAAGAGGCCTTGAAACACAACATAAACGTCCAAAACAATGGAGACTGTTTGCTCTGACAGTCAAACCCTTCGAACACACCATTCTGAAACCCGGTGTTTCAGGAGGGAGCCCTTGTTTGAGTTTTTCAAACAGAGTATCCCACTTTGGACAATATGCCACACGTTTCGACATCTCTTACATTGTAACCTTTTTTCCGAAGCACCCCAAATGATTTTCAGGTGTATCACAGTATCACCAACAGCTAAATTCTTAGTGCATGTCAATAACAGTGTGTTGATATAGCTCACATTTCAATTTGACTGATTAGCTATGGCAGCTGTGAGTGAGTCCCGACTATGTTACTGGCTCCGTCGAAGCACTGACCGTAACACATGCTAATACACAGATTCATGCAAACCAGTCAGTCAAAATACCCGAATCAATTGAATCAACTTTATACAGGCCATTCATGAGCTACGAAATCGTTATCAAAATGTATCAGCATGAATGTACACAGTTTCCTGTTTAAAACATCTGTTGCTTTATTTGCATGTGATTATAATAGAAGACAGTTTTTGATGTTTGAAAAACACCCCTTAGTATCGGAAAGAGACAAAATCTGTAACATTTCATTTTGACCTTCAACAGCAATGTATTTTTCATTCTTGCGATTCAGTCAGTCAGACCGGAGTCATCTTTGCTGCAGTGTCGACAATTGCATATAATTCCCATCATTTTCATCACCATCTGAAAAATTCTGAAAAAGTGGTATTAAGCCAATGCGTCTGCTGCACCATATCAAAGATAGAAAGGATGTTAGGTCTTCTTGATTGAATGGAAACACTTCCTTCGCCTGAACAATAAGGATACGGATTAAAACGTGCAACCCACTATTGTGATGATCCCACCGTCAATCTATTTCCGTCATTTTCGCGCCATAAATACAGATTCTATGCATAGCTTTACTTGAAGAATTATGCAACATATGTGCATTCTGACAAGGATCCAAATATTCTGCACTCTTTGTTAAGCATCCTTCTTATCCTCAGTTCTACGTATATACGGTTCAGCGACCAATCATGGATGACAACCTGTACGCTTAGATTGTTTATTTCTTGACTGATTTTGATAAAAAGTACATCAGGTATATCTATGATCTTCTATCGGACATTCTTCTGTACGCGGAGTCACAATTTTGTCAATCACTCAACCCTTTCCATGCACAAAATGATTTTGTTTTCAGTGGTAACAAGGAGGTGCTGGCCAAGATCAAAATGTCGACAATTTTAAAAGCATATCTTGCCAGTCCGATAACAGAAAGAGATTTTGTACAAGACAAGGCATTTTCAAGATCTCTCGGTGTTATTGATTGAAAGCCACGATGTCTGATGCAGAGGACAGGCAGCTACTATCAGAGATACCTTTGTTCAGCACATTAACAACCATATCTCTGATAGGCTACAGATTACCTGAATGAAAATGATGCGGGGTACTTAAAACGGTCTTGTGTTGGCAGAGCTGTAGTCTGAGCTACTGTTGTGGAAATCATAAGGACTGCAAATTATTGGGCATGCGTAATTGCGATATACAGTAGATGTAAACAGTCCAATGATTGGTTAACTAGACAAGCAAGCTTTGTTACTCAAACCTAGGCTGGAACATGCTTCGTATTTGCAAAGTACTTTGGAACACTTCAATGAGACCAAGAATGCCATTTGAATGTTCATTTGTTGTTGCCGACCAGACTAAAGCTTTTTAGCCTGGTTGCAGACTAGCTCACTGAGAGCTAGTTAATGTTGTTTTTGTTGTTATTGATGTTTATCTTGCTTTTCCTGTGACAAGTTCAAGAATTACTTCCAGTACGAGATGGCATGTATGATTTTTATTTGCGACTGAACATCCTAATTAACAATTGGAAAGTTTTGCTGGAAGAGCGTTTTCATTGGCAAAACGAGAGTTAACAATATTTCTGCAGTTGTCCCAATTCTCAATCTCCTTCTGAACATTTCAAGTTATCGTAACACTTGTTTGATAATAATCAATAGTTTGTATAAGAAGAACTGATTTTTAGCATTGCAACAGGCCAAGGTTTTTAATCTTGTCAAAAAAGTCGAGAATTCCAAGTGAGTTTCACTGGAAAGCGAGCTTTGAATTATTTTTTGGTTTTCATTTTTCTATTTTAATTGGCAATACGACAATTTTAACAACAATGTTACTTTTGTTTTGAAATGGACACACATGCTGGCAATGATAATGATCATAACCATATAATATATGTTATTATGCATCACTCTGTTGTTTTAGATTACATTATGGCCTATTCTTTCTTTATTGTTGCTAGCATACTTAATATTTACCGCAAAGAATCAGCAATGCAAACTTCAATCTAATCCTGTGGTCCTTTAAAACAATAACTCTTAATTGGCTACCTCCTTGAAAAAACAAAAGCTTTTCCCCACCCATCTCTAATTAGGGTCCCACCTTGTCGAATTGTATTGAGCCATTGGTCTTGTTTTTAACGACTTTAGTTCCAAGTTTTTTCTGAAAGATTCACTTAGAGCTTTAATAAGTATTTGACAAGGGTAGAGAAGACAATGTGCCTGAACCATTAACCTGTATCGATCTTTGCTGTCATGGTAAATAAATAGATGACTAAGACCACTCTGTTTATTCTGACTGTCCGGTCAACTAGGGGCCCAAGAGCAGACCCATGAATAAAAATTTCAAGTTTAAATTCATTGGTTCATAGTAACATCAGCCACTTTCTTCTAGCAATCTGGTAAGATACTTGTTACATGAACAAGGGATAGGTGCATTCTGTATATATGGGAGTATATACAAGCCTACTCTACTCTATTCCTATGGGTAAAAACTGGGCTAGCATAAATTATTTCCCGGGTATAGAACAGTTTGGTCTATAATGATCCCTGGTATATTTATAATAACAATAAAAATAATAAACAAAGTTCACGTCCAGCATGACAGCCCGCACAGGGAGATGGTATTCACCTGCCGGACGAGAAAACTTAACCCCGGCTACCGACCAGTAGCTTTAGAGGTTAAGCACCTTCCTCAATATGTTGGTAGTTCCAATGATGGTAGATGTTTGGAGTCCACCCAAGACATCAGGGATGCCCAACTCTTTCAAACTGCGCTCCAAGCGCTTCGTCACCACTCCTAAGCTTCCCACGACGATTGGGACAACGCTGGTACATACACTATGTAACTTTCGGATTTGTTGGGCCAAGGGAGAATACTTAGTGATCTTTTCTTCTTCTTTAGCTGTCACATTTCGATCGGAAGGCACAGCAAAATCTACAACCAGCCATCTCTTCTTAGTGCGGTCAACAACAACAACATCCGGACGATTAGATTCCACCTGTTGCATTGTCTCCACTGATCTATCCCACCAAACTTCAAACCTACCATCTTCACTCTTTCTAACTTTGTCAGGCACCTCTTCAAACCATTTCCCCGCACATTTCAACCCATACTTCTTGCACAGCTCCCAATATATTCTCAATCCCATCCTATCATGTCGCCTCTTGTACTCCTTCTGAGCCAGTACCTTACACCCACACGCAACATGCCAAACTGACTCAGATTCAATTCCGCAGATGCGACACATAGGACTAACACCACCATCCCACTTCGACTGCGCCAACCTTGTCCTCAATGCTTGCTCTTGAGCAGCAAACACAAATGCCTCTGTGCTTTTTGCAAGGAAACCACCTTTAACCCACTGTACTGATCTCTCTGTTGCATTTTCATCCATCTCCCGAAAGAACCTACCATGCATAGCCTTCTCCATCAATCTCTCCTTTCTCTCCTCAACCACTCTCGTCTTGTAATGCTTCTTTGTCTCCCTTCCATGCATAATCATTCCAGCCACCTGTTCCAAAATCGTCTCCTCAGTAGCATGTACATACTCTTCTAACCCTAACTCTTCCTGCCTCACACAATCTTCAACGCTGATCAGGCCACGACCCCCATCCTTTCTTCCGATGTACAGACGATCTACACTACTATTCCTATGGAAAGCACCATTCATCGTTAAAATCTTCCTTGTCTTGGTATCAAGTTTACGTAGCTCAGCATCAGACCAATCCAGTATTCCAGAGCTGTATCGGACAACACTAACTGCCCACGCATTGATGCCGCGAACCAAGTTCCCAGCATACAACCTCGACTTTGCCAGCAATTTCACACGTCGTAGGTACTCATTCCCAATTTTCTCCTTCATCTTCTTCTGCATTACTTTCGCCCCTTCTAGCACTCCCAGGTACTTGTACCCATCTTCATCAACCTCCTTCATCAACTCCCCACTCGGTAGCTCGATTCCCTCACATTCAGCCCTTTCACCTCGTCTAATTTCCAAAACAGCACACTTATCTAACCCAAACTCCATCCCAATGTCCCTAGAGTAAACCCTCACCACCTCGACCAATGCCTCCAACTCACGTTTACTCCGTCCAAATAGCTTCAAGTCGTCCATAAACAATAAATGATTGACCAACACCCTACCGTGACCGAAGAAATATCCAAGCTTCTCTCTGTTGAGTAAAATACTCAGCGGGATCATTGCAATAACAAAGATCAAAGGGGAAAGGGAGTCACCTTGGAATATTCCCCGATTGATGTTAACTTCACCAAGCACCTCATTATTAGCCGTCAGTACTGTCTTCCATTCAGCCATACTTCCTTTCAGCAAACTCCGCACATTCTCTGCAACTCCAACCATGTCCAGCATCTCCAAAATCCAACTGTGAGGGACCATATCATATGCCTTCTTGTAATCAATCCAGCACATGCTAAGGTTTCTCTTCATAGCCCTGACCTCGTGCAAAATTGCCTTATCGATCATCAATTGATCTTTCGTGCCACGTGACTTCTTCCTGCATCCCTTCTGTTCCTCAGGAAGAAGATTATTATTTACAAGATGACCGTAGATCTTTTCAGCAAAGATTCCAGAGAGCAGCTTCCACATCAATGGTAGACAAGCTATCGGCCTATAGTTACTAGCTGCTGTCCCCTTTCCAGAATCTTTCTGAATTAAAACTGTCCTCCCCTTGACCATCCAGTCGGGTACCACGCCTGACGTCAAACACTCCTGCAGAGTTGTTGCAATTGACAAGTGTAGCGAGGTGAACTTTTTGAACCAGTAACCTCTGACCCAGTCAGGTCCAGGGGCTTTCCAGTTTGCCATCTTTCTTATCCCTGCCTTAACATCTTGCAGAGCCACCATAATGTCCTCTTGTTTCTCTACGTCTGCAAACTTTTCCCTCACATCACCCAACCAACTTGCTTCCTTGTCGTGTTCCTTTTCCTCGGACCAGATAATACTCCAGAACTCTCTTGCCTCATCTGCATTAGGAGCAGAGGATTCCATCTTATGTCCATTGCCATTAAGCTCCTTGTAGAGTTGACATTGATTGTTCTTGAAAAGGTTGTTCTGTCTCCTGGCAAGGCTTTTCCCAACAAACTGTCTAATCTTAGCACTAGCGGAAGAAATTTTGTTCTTCAACATTGTGCTGACTGTCATCGTTCCCTTCACTACAAGCTCATATTTCCTATTCAATCTATCACGAACAACCTGACGAACCTTATTCCCTTGCTTTATCTCCTCAATTCGTCCAAGATCTTTCCTCCACTCGCCAATGCTCTTTTCCAACCTCCTCTGCCACCATGGCTTCTTCTTTCTAACTGTTTTGTTTTTTCCCATCACACCTAACCGGGATGCAACCACATATGATCCAGCATACAGTAACCGATTAATCTCAGTCACAGTCATACTGTCTCTTACCAGATTGTGCATCAATCCATCAACAAGCTTCACCTCCTCCCCTATTTTTCTACCATCCTGAGCCTTCAAACTTGGTACTTCAACAACATCCTCGCTATGGTACACCTCTCTTAGCAATGCCAGGGCTCCACTTTCATCGTTACTCAACGCTCTCATATCGTCACCCCTTCTCCATACATCTACTCTCTCTATAACTACTCTTAAATCCCTTTCCTCAGCATCATTAGCTACCACGACATTCTCTATCTCCATTTCACCTAAACCACTCTCCGGCCTGATACAAAAGTCAACTTCTCCTTCGCTGGACTCTTCCTCAACTAAAGCTTCCTCTCTGACCATTCTTTCAATCTCGCCGCGTTCTACGACTGACAACAACCCATTGGCTTCAATTTGCTTTAGCTGCGAAAGAAGACTAGCAACACTCCTCACACTGACATCTCTCCCATCCCACATCTCCTTAACTTTCCCAATGTAGCCATCTGCCCTTCGACCACCACTCCTCACGAAACATTCCCAAAGTACTTTCCTTTCAAAATGGCTCCATTTGCTTTTGAACAAACCAGTCCGTCCCATCTTGCCTCTTTTCTCTCCTTTCCTTCCCTTCCTACCCATTGGTTCCTCCGTGCGACTGCCATCCTTGGAACTTTCAACATTTTCACTTGCCTCCGGCCTAGAAACTTCCCCAGTTCTAATAAGAACTCTTTCCTGCGGGTCGTCAGAGACCCTCCGACTTCCAGGTTTCCCTTCAGTCGGTTTTTTCTTCAGAAAACTCATTGAAACAACACGAGAATTCGCAAACAACAACTCAGAAATACTTCCGGACTGTCTATATTCGGTTCACCTCTCAACAAAGAGAGGTTATCCAGGGGCACGAACTTGGACGCATAGACTTTACCCCCATAATAATAATAATAATAATAATAATAATAATAATAGTAATAATAATAATAATAATAATATTCTGGTTTGGGGGTGTATTTTCGACTTTTTTATCAGCCGGACCATAGACTACGGCTTTGTTTTAATTACTAAAAAAACTATTTAACTTGCAATATTCAAATAAGAAGTTTCGCTGAGAAACCTTTAAAGAAGGCTATTCTATAATTAACCTAAAAAATTTGTTTGTATTAAAAAAGTAGAACACTAGCAATTAAAACACAAAACGGACATAAGACTTTATTTTGAGACTGTGGAGGGATCAAATCGCACTGCTTGAAGACAGTACTTTTTGCTTTGAGAGGACTCAATGTAACATAATTACAGATGCTGGCATTGCAGATCGTTTTAATCTGGCTGAAAGTTACAAACGCTTATCATAACAGATTAGCCTCTTTATCTGTTTGTTGTTTCTGTATATTTAGAACAGCTAAGACCTCAGTACATGTTGGTAGCATCTTTTATCCCATCCATGTCAATATTCTCCTTGCTATTATCAACATTTATGTTGTTGCGCTCCCAGCAAGATTTATCAGTAACAGTTTACAATTTTGTCACAGTATGGTCTGAAGATTGTGCTTTCAATCGCTTTAGAAAATAATCACAACATACCACTAGTGTACTTTCCAATGTTGAGACCAAGTTTCATTCAAGAACTAATGTTAGCTGCTCTACCATTTCTATTAAGTGACTTTAACAATCCAGTTTTGGGTACCTCGAACAAGGTTTGTTTTAAAACTCCTGTATTTTACAGACTCGGCGAAAGCCAGAGTGGAGATAACACTGTTATCGTCACTGTGTTTGGAAGGGCAAGAAGCATCATTTCACACCCTTATCACCTCAGAAAAGGAGAAATACACCTTCAAATCTTTCTCTTATCTAATGGATACCGTACTGGGGATGTTTAGAGAGCAGACGTAATCATAAAGAAGAAAAAGAACCTGTAAAACAAACATGTACTTCCTGTGTCAAGGGCATCAGTGAACAGCTAACACGAACTCTCCGACAGCATATCATGTGTTTATTTTTCACAACAACTGCCCTTGGGAGGACACTCTCATAGCCAAATGATCCTGTTCACTTTAAGAGAAACAATATAGTTTATAGACTTCGTTGTAAGGGCTGTCCTGCGCTCTACATTGGAGAATCAAAGCGGTCCTTGGGTCAAAGAGACAAGGAACATAAGAGAGCTGTTCAAAAAGGTAACACCCTAAGTCATGAAACAGCGAAGCACTGCTGAACAAAAGTTCACACCTTTGACTGGAGAAATAAACAGAATCTGGACGAGGAATTATATACTACTAAAACAAAAATAAAAGAAACCATCCACTCCCTACAGTAATCATATCAACAGCATATCTTACACTCTTCCAGAAATATGGCTTTCAGCATCACAGAACAGAAACACAACAAACACACAAAAAAACTCGATTCCTGTCACCAAGCACGTCCGCACTATCAAAGTACAAAATAGGAATGCCTAATGGGATAAGTATCTCTCGAAACGTAACTCAGAAAAAGCTTACCATTCACGACATGATAAATGTCCCACATCAAAGGTTTGTTTTGTCTTGTCTTTCCTTAAATGACGAAAATTCACGTTTAGGTAACGCTTCTTTTATAAGAAAATAAATGCCTGTCCTTCCTTAAGCGAATGCTTTGAAAAGGTCCCTTTTTATGCTATGTATTGTTTGCCGTATGTGTCATCCAATTCCAGAGAATTTATATGTTTTGCTTAACGCGTCAAAATGTTCTGTCTTTTTTTTAACAAAAGTTACCCTGTAATATCTCTTCACAAACTTCAAAAGTTCTGTATCGCGCAAACTTTTGGGACTGACTTTGAACCTACATGGGAAAAACAATAAAACGACTATAAAACAGAAAGAAAGAACAGTTTGACACGGTAAACCAAAAATATAAACACTTTGAACTTGGAGGCCACATAAGGAAAACAAAGCATAAAATGGGACCATTTCAAACCTTTCCAAAAGGAAGGATAGGCACGCATTGTCTTATAACAAAAGCATTCCTTGAGTGAAGAAACCAAACTTTCTGGCTTTCAGATTTAAGAATTACTTCTTCTGCAGTAGTCAAGTGTAAACAAACATCAACAATTTTAAAAACTTTTTAACGCTTTTCTCAAAAATGATACTGAATACCCCTGAGGACGCATGTACTGTGCTTTGGGTAGGAGACAATCAATTTGCTTAGTACTCCTGAAGAATTGCCAGCACTGCTCTGTTCCTCCTATCCATGTAATAAGAAATATTTGCGAGGGTTTGAGATTGAATCTTGGTTTCAGGATTCAGCAATAATGTGGTCCCAACTATAAGTTGCGGACTTGAATCGATAAGTTAAATGACCGCATTACAATATTCCCGACTCTCATTTCAATTTTATGTAATTCTAGTAAGAATATTTAATAATTACACTGTCTTATGACAACTTGAAATTTGGAATTTATAAAAACTTTGAAGGACTTTTTTCCAATTACTAAAAGTAGCACTTCCGAAGCTCTTTCCCTTGTTTCTTTCAGGGTCTGCGTCACCGATTCTAAACTAGTGGAGGAATGGGCAGCAAAGGAGAAAAAAATCATCTTATCTCTGAGCTCAATTGTACACGAGGATCACATGTGCATGTAGAATAAACTTACGTATTTATCTTAATAATAAATACTTTTTCAAATCCTTTATTTAGCTAAAAGTAGGGGGCATGGCCACATGCTCCCCTGTGGTACAGGCCTGTCGACCTTCTTTTACTTTCCACTGATCGTTGTTATAATTTGACGACAAAAGCCGTCAGGTGATTTATATAAATGGTAATTGACCTATGGCTAACACATCGTCAATAAAAGACTAATAAGGATGTCAAAACCTTTTAAAGCAGATGATGCAAAATTTACCCTCTAAAAACTAAAATAATGACAAGCATAATACGGGTTTTTCAAATTATTAGCAACCCATTTGACAACAAAGTGCTACGTAAAACCGACTCAGGTCGAATATACTGATTTTCACACGAATTATTTTCGTGACAACATTTGAAAAAGGTTTTAAGAGTGTCTGTTTACTTAGCAAGATAATGTTCTGATATAAAAACGTAAACCTAAAATATGCAAAAATGGTTTATTAAGGTATAGCTAGAAACAAAGAAGGAATTGAGCTTCTCTTGCTTTCAAAACATGGCCATTTCTTGTTTGCACACATCGCCTTGGAGGGCCTCATGAAAGGCGTAGCAACAACAAAAAGAAGAAGAAAAAACGCAAGAAAAACTAACAATGTAGTATATCGTGCCTGGAAGGCTCCTTTCTTTAAGGAATTGTTTTGCTTTTTTGTCAATTTGGTGGAAAAAAACGCCACACACAAGATGATTGATGAATTTACTGCATTTTATTTATGATAACAATGGCCTTTTTGGTGATCTTAATGAAGAAATACTGCAGCTACCTCTACATTTCATTTACCGAACTGGTTGATTGGATTAGAACGTAAAGGGTCACTTGAAAATCATTTGCCCGCAATCGTTTTATAAATTTTTGGATTGTGATGTCGTTTTATGCCATTTTCCACTGCTTTGTTATATCGTAGGGTAGATACTACCCTTTGCTGCTTATAGTATTACCATCTTAGTAATAATATAAAAGTTGTACACTGTGTTTTAAAGCATTTTAATCAGGAATTATAAAACTAAAGACAGTAGCTTTGTTCATCGTAAAATCAGAGAGATAACTGAAAACTATCAGTCAGTTAGTTCAGGATGTATCAAATCTAAAAGTGGGGAAATTTTGATGGAAAAAGAAGAGATACATGATCACTGGTCAGAGTATATTGAAAGCTTGAACCACGACGAAAGAGGTCCTTCCCTGACCATAAAGAACAATATTGACGGTCCTCCAGCCCAAGAAGCAGAAGTGAGACAAGCAATGAAAAAGATGAAATATGGTAAGGCCTTCAGTTCTGATGGTAGAGCTATTGAAATGTTAAGAGCCTTAGGAGGGCTTGGAATAAAAACAATCACCAAATTGTTAAACATTATCTATAATGCTGGAAAAGGTGACTTGAAAAAGTCTATATTCAATATCGAAGAAGGCAGGCACGACCGAATGTGAACAACACTGAAGCATAAGTCTAATGAGTCATCCTACGAAAGTTCTTCTGCACATATTAATGAAGAGAATTAGATATAAGTTTCATCCAAAAATTTCACACACTCAGTTTGGGTTTTTGCTAGATAAAGGTACACGAAATGCAATTTTTACATCCAGAATGCTTATGGAAAGATCAGTAGAAGTACAGAAGGATCTTTGTCTGTGCTTTATTGATTTATTTATTGATTTATTGACAGCTTCCATTTCTGGGTCACGTATGTAGGAAAGACGAACTTGAAAAGAAGATGCTATATGGCAAGATAGAAGGGGAAAAGGCAGGCGGGGTGGGGGGGCAGTGAATAACATTCATGGACAGTCTTAATCAATGGTCAACGCAAAGCACATTAACGAAAGCCGAGCTGATTAGGAAGACCGAAAACAAGGAGATTTGGCGCGCCATGGTCGTCGATGCCTGCTCCAGCCCTGACACTTGAAGAATAATAATCAGGACTTAATACTGTAAACTGTTAAATTTAAAACATGCATAGAAAAACACCTATGCTTATGTGTATACATGTAAAATATACATGTCACATNGAAATGCAATTTTTACATCCAGAATGCTTATGGAAAGATCAGTAGAAGTACAGAAGGATCTTTGTCTGTGCTTTATTGATTTATTTATTGATTTATTGACAGCTTCCATTTCTGGGTCACGTATGTAGGAAAGACGAACTTCAAAAGAAGATGCTATATGGCAAGATAGAAGGGGAAAAAAGCAGGCGGGGTGGGGGGGGGCAGTGAATAACATTCATGGACAGTCTTAATCAATGGTCAACGCAAAGCACATTAACGAAAGCCGAGCTGATTAGGAAGACCGGAAACAAGGAGATTTGGCACGCCATGGTCGTCGATGCCTGCTCCAGCCCTGACACTTGAAGAATAATAATCAGGACTTAATACTGTAAACTGTTAAATTTAAAACATGCATAGAAAAACACCTATGCTTATGTGTATACATGTAAAATATACATGTAACATGAAGAATAACATTCTCCACAAGCAAATACGCCAAATTAATTATATTTAAGTTACTGAATCACAAGAAGCTAAGTGAAGAGATAAGTATCGAAAATTTTAAAGCTGGCCTCTTGCTTTTTTTAATATACATCTGGATTCTACGTAGCTACACTTATAATTCCATGCAGTTTCAGTCTGAGAACGTTTTAGTAATTTTTGGTAAATAATATGAGATTTGTAAGTATTGTGCCCTCGTAACCTGCTGTAAGATGGTCGATAGCGACCAAAACAGACAATCCTGTTTTTTTGTTTGGAATACATAGACCTGTAGCAAAGCCTTGAGAAAACATGCTCTTATCCAGTGTGTGAAATGGGTGAGAAATCCATAAACTTGATCTGTGGGACAGACATTGGTAATAGGTGGGGCATAGAAATTTTTTTATAAACTTTTTTAGTTACCTATTATTTACGTCATAAAGTCCAACTAGAACAAATAATTTTGTTTTGTCATGTACTCTTTCAAGGGTCAAAAACTGATAGTTCACATTCTTACGAGCTAATCCAGAGATAGTTTCATATGTTTGGAAATAAAACAGTTCTGAAATTTGGGGAAGTGAATAGAGATAAAACCACAAAAATAAGATGATGTGATTCTTGTAAAACTTCAGCCTTCTTCTTTACAATTTCATCACAAAACAGACACCAAGGGGAAGGCAAGAAAATCTTACCCACGTCATAAAAACTGAAAAGTGTTCAAAGATGGAAATCTACCCAAGTTATGGTTTCCAACTGTTTAGCAAATATGACATATATTCATTCCTATATTCTTTACATGTCTTTAATAAATGTTAATTTTTTAGCTATCTTTCACATCGTTGAGTTTTCAAGTCAATGAGTGGATACTAACAAGCTAGTGTTGTGGTCAGAGTCATCTAATTACCATACCTACAATATGCAGCAGCAGACCATTAACTTACTACAATGCATGTATATGAAGTAGTAGACCTCTAGCGGTATTAATCCCAACATATTTAGGGCACAAATATTCATGTTGTTATATTGTAAGCAGTTATCCATTAAGGAGGGAAAGCGCATTGGCCTGGGCTTAGGGAAGAGCATAAGGCTTACACAATGTTAGAATAATAATAATAATAATAATAATAATAGAAATGATTGCTTTAGAGGTATTACAAATGCTTTTTATGGAATATGTCACCCTTTACACCCTCTGTTAATCTTGTTCCGTAAACAAGGTTGTAGTCTAGCAGAACACTGATTAAAAAACACCACATTTCTAGTCAACTATAAATAGTATTTACATAAAATCAGATATACCCTGTTTTCTTATCATGTATATTTCACTTCATGAGCACATCAACTTTAGTCAATCCTTATTTCTGATTGTTTAGGGGTTTTCTTCCAACTATTCTTGCTCTGTTAGAAAAATTAGTTTAGAATTCCATTTTTTGTAGAAAAGACTGAATTTTTTCTTTGACCGTCATTTTTGGTATTCCTGTTTAAAGAACAATGGCCCCACAACAGGCTTCAAAGTGTATGTAAACCACATCAGGTTTCAGACTGCCAAAGATCTATAAGTAAACAAAATATATTCCTGGCCTGAAATGTCTGATACCTGAGGATGAGCTCAAGCTGCTAAGCTTAAAAGTTATTTGACACCGTACTCCACCTTTGAGGGTATCAACTATCTTCTTTTAAAATACATGCTTCCCTGACACTCGAAGTATTATACCCTTATATTTAAACTACTTGCCTGCCATTCAACATTTATTCTTAACCGCCCTACATACCAATATTTTTAAAAATCGATCTTTTTTGTGTGATCATCTCTGATGTAAATTACCACTGCAAGTTTGAATGAAAATTACCTAATCAAGGTAATTGCTTCAATCTATGTGACCACAATCGTAATTGATTTAAGATTAACCTTTAGAGATTCGATGTCATTTATAGAAAACGCCCCAAATTAAGTTTTCGGCTTGTTAACCTAGGGCTCGTCGATTTAAAGCCTTATCCTAAAGACGTTCGTTGTGAAAGAAAAACATTCGTGCTTTTTTCACCGACCTACCGCAAACTGCTTTATGGGTGGTTGATTCTACTCTGCAAAATCTTGCAGTCGTTGTCATAACGATTTTAGAATGGACAGTTGAAAGCTTGTTTGTAAATGTTTCACAGTTGAATCCACCATTCAATATGTCCACTGTTGCTGGAAGTATTTCTTGAATTCCTTGGAGCTGTGGGCTGGCCTGATTTAATGAAGGATTAGAGGCTAATAATACCCTGCCTATTAATTGATGTTTTATTAGAGTCTTAACAGAGTCTTGCCACTGTAGGAATTCCGCGTCCTAATCGCTTCCACTGTTTTTATAGAACATGTTTGTATAAGCTTCACGGCTTTTTAGAGCAATCCTGCTTAGAATCTGACTTATAAACACTTAAAGATTTGCTCGCACGTAGGACTAGTAGTCAGCACAAAAGTTTCAACGATCGTCTCTCTTTCAACAGATTCATAGTATTTGTAGTCAGCAAGCAAGGCAGCATAAGCTATCATTAGCAATCACGATCGGAGGATTCTTATAGCAAGCAGTTTTCAAGGTATGATATTTCAACAAAATTATATTTATACACATTATCTATATTATATATATACATATATAAGTGGAAAACATAAAGAAATAAACCAAAATTTCCTTTTTGTCTCACCAGGACTTTATTGTATATTCAATATATTTCAGGCTATATGTGTACTGTGATACCAAGTATTATACCTGCTTTTTCATTTTGCTGAAAGGAAATCCAGAAATATTAACACAGGAAATTTTATTTTAATAACAACGTTATGAGCATGTGACATGTTAGCCAGGAATACTGTATAGTACTTAGAAAATATCATTAAAGTACAACAAACTTCCCGTAATAAACAGTGCTAGCGTTGACGTGTTGTGTTTTTTTTAAGGAATGGGGGTAGTAGATTGTAATCTGTTCTCGAAACTTTATATCGAATTGCTTCACTTAAAAAGCTTTGGAAAAACTTATGTCGTCCTTCACACTGTAAGGGCACTTCATTGATGACCTTTTGACCTTGGGAGTTAACAACATAAATCACTTTTTATTTTCATGGCACCTGAGATCCTTTGTACATAAGGCTTATGTGATGCTGGGAAGCTGAATAATTCACCAATTTGACTTATTTTAGTATGAATGAGTGTTTGCTTGACGTGTTAACTGACAATAAAAAGCCTACTGCTTCGGTTTTTCAGTTTCCTTGTTTCTTTGTTTTAGCATTACTTAACACTATAAATAAATCAAATTTTGGTAAGCACTGAATAACATAAATATTATAACAGATTTCTTGTTTTTAGCGGAAGTTTTACTTTTTTTTATTTTACCTCCTTTTATTTAGATGAAATAATAGGTTTTAATTCATGTGGTGTTTAGAATAAGAAGTTCTGATCAGTTTACTTATAATCGTGGCAAGCTTTGCTATTCACAAGGGGTAAAAATACCAACATACCTTTAAGGTAAAAAATATTTGTCAATATTTGCCATGACAAGTAGAAACAAACGTTAAAGTAGTTATTGTTCAAAAGTTTAACTTGAGTCCTTACCAAGGTCCATAGTAATCAATATGTTTGTAAAGTCAATTGAATGAAATGGATCCAAAGGAATATTGGGTTATGTAATGAAAGCTGCCTTTGATAACTTCCATATGCACTTTTAATAAAAGCATTGGATTTTCAACTAAACTAATGTTATAAACTTTAGAAAAAATCAATGATAGCGTATAATGGATGCTTAGCATATTTTTTTAACAAAAAATTATTAAAAACAGTGGAATGAGGAGCATGCCGACTCACTAGTAGGTCCATTAAAAAAAATGTGAGCATTTCAAAAAACGACAGACTTGTTCACGAAAGGAAGACTTACTAATCAAGTGAGGATTCAATTGTGTATATCTGTGTGTGCTCGACAAAATGTAACACATCTTTACTAAAGCATTTAACAGTCTACTACTGTTTACTTTTAACTGACCAATATATGTTGTATTTTTACTTCTCGTAAAGTATGTAACATCTGACGTTCAAAATTAAATACACATTAAAACATCTTTACCATACATAGAAATATCATTTTAGCGACTTAAACTTCAAAGATTTCTCTGGAGATATTTTGTTGAGATTGTTTTTCATTTACCCGTTGATCTACTTAACAGTATCAATGTCATTAGTTTTGCTTTTCAACATTGTCCCTAGGCACAACAAGAGAAACACAAAATGTATAAACTGAATTTTTGTTGCAGTCTTTTGGAAATGGTACTATTATACAGAATTAAAGGGTTAACTGTCATAAGGATATTAAAAGTTTTATTTAGTTTCTAGTTCATCATCTTTATCGCATGTCCACAAAAACATTGTGATCAACGGGATACTTACGTACTTACTTATCCCTTTAACGTCTGTTGTTCCCTGGTTACCAGGATTGGACGGGCGATGGCCTTCCTCAAGCTCTCACGGTCTAATACGAGGTCCTCTGAGATGTTAAAGCTGTCTGTTATGTCTGTTTTTACCTTGTCAAGTCATGTTTTTTGAGGTCTTCCTCGTGGTCGCCTTCCCTTGATCTCCCAGTCTCTTATGGTTGACAGCACGTCTCCTTCCTCTCTCTCCTCTTCACATGATCTACAACTCCTCATCATATGATCTACAACTCCTCATCACATCACAGATCTAGCGCAGTCGGCACCTCTTCGCCACTTCCTGCACTGGTGGCTTTATCTTGCAGTCTGACACCTGACATATACCAACAGGCTAGATTGTCAATTTCCAATTGCTAAGGACTCCCTTGTTTGACTTGAGATATACTTTTAATGGCCGACCAAAACTGTACCCAGTTTTACCTGAACCCAATGTTTCCTTGTCGTTTTCACTCAAGCTCTTAAAGTAAACATGCTTCTTTATCACATCTGCGAACGCTACTTCTGATAGATCTATGCATATATTATTTATATATGTATAAATGTATATATCTACATCTGTATGTAGTCATGTGTGCATGTTATGTATGTATGCTTGTATGCATATATCTATCTATCCAGTTGTTTATCGATTTATCTAACTCTGGATGCATATTTTTTATAGATATTCAGCTCCAATACATTAAAATTTGGCTGGGTTAATTATGGGACTATTTTCACTCAATACGAGTATACTGGCTGATTGCCTGCATTTATTCATGCCAGTAACGAGAGACTTTGCACTTTTTGCTAAACTCCAAAGAGAAAGTACATATTGTTGTTTCCTCTTGAGGAGACACTTAAGGTTGTGGTGAACTCTTGAAAAACTACAAACAATAAAAAAAAAGAAAAGAAAAGAAAAACAAGAACAGGCTTGTAAACAATTAATAATCTCCACAAATAATATCACTTTAATGCCCCCTAAGCCCCCACCCTCCTTTACCTCTCGGAAAGGTACAGTTTCTTTATTGACCATTAACTCGCAAATAGTCCAAATCTGCACCCTAGTAAAATGATGAAATACCTCATGACTATAAATGGATTGATAGATAGATGGATGGATCGATCGATGGATCGATCGATTGATAAATAGCTAGCTAGCTAGATAGATAGATAGATGGATAGAAAGATAGATAAATAGATTGATAAATAGCTAGATAGATAGATAGATAGATAGATAGATAGATAGATAGATAGATAGATGGATAGAAAGATAGATAAATAGATAGATAGATAGATAGATAGATTATAATAGATCGATAGGTAGATAGATAGATAGATAGATAGATAG